>CAUYQG010142551.1:0-11550 GCA_963574415.1 Tarsius wallacei
GCCCGGCTGATTTTTTGATTTATTGTAGAGATGAGGTCTTGCTTGCCCAGGCGGGTCTCGAACCCGCGGGCTCAGGCAATCCACTCACCTCAGCCTCCCAAAGGCGCGGGATTACAGGCTGAGCCACCGAGCCCGGCTAATTTCTAATTTTAAATATGTGAGGTACACTTCAGGGCTATAAATACAAATGTTCATTATGCAGGTACCCTTGGTGAGGTGTGCACCCCCCTCCCCTGGCAGTTTCCCACTAGGCAAATCCCTTATGGTATTATGATAGTTGTCCAAGGTCCGCTTATGAGTGAGAACATGTGATACTCAGTTCTTTGTTTCTGTGAAAGATCACTCTATTATTGAGTTTTGAGGGGTTTTTTAAAAACATATTCTAGACACATGCCCTTTATTAGTTATATGAATCCCAAATATTTTTTCCAGACTTTTACTTGTCTTTTTGTTCTCATAACAATGTTTTTCAAAGAGAAATGTTTAACTTGATTGAGTCCAACTTACCAAATTTGCTTTTATGGATTGTGCTTTTGGTGACATAGCTAAGAAATCTTTGCCTAATACAAGAGCATAAAGATTTTCCTTTCTGTGTCTTTCTATTGAAAAATGTATAGTTTTAGGTTTTACATTTACATTTAGGTATTTTATCCATTTGAGTTCCTTTTTTGTATATAGTGCAAGGTATGGATCTAAGTTTTTGAGTTTTTTGTCTTTTTGCATATGAACGGCTAATTGTTCAAGCCTTTGTTAAAAGTTGCATTTTCAGGCCAGCACGGTGGCTCGAGCCTGTAATCCCAGCTCTTTGGGAGACCTGGGGTTAGAGACTAGCCTGGGCAACTTGGTGAGATCTTGTCTCTACAATAATTCAAAAAATAAGTCGGGCATGGTAGTGTGCGCCAGTAGTTCCAGCTACTTGGAAGACTGAGATGGAAGGATCACCTGAGCCCAGCAGGTGGAGGCTGTGGTAGCCATGAGTGTGACACTGCACTCCAGCTGGGTGACAGAGTGAGACTCAAAAAAAAAAAAAAAAGTTGGCTTTTCTTTGCACCTTTGTCAAAAATCAGTTGTCTGTGTATGTGTGGGTATATTTTTGGACTCTTTATTCAGGCTCTTTATTTTGTTTCATTCATCTATTTGTCTGCATGCCAACACCATGCTGTTTCTAAGGCAGTTTATTAGATTTGTCATAAGATACTGTGAGCCCTTTAACTTTATTCTTCTTCTTTTTTTTCTCATGGAATTTTCAATGCTAATGTTTGCTTTTCATTAGTGTTTGCTTTTTGTTTTTATTTTACTTATTTATTTATTTATTTTTTTGAGTTGTAGTCTCACTCTATCACCCAGACTGGAGTGCAGTGGCCACTCCTGGCCACTGCAGCCTCGACCTGCTGGGCTCCGACGATCCTTTCACCTCAGCCTTCCAAGTAGCTGGAACTACAGGCGTGCGCTACCAGGCCCGGCTAATTTTTGACTTATTGTAGAGATGAGGTCTCGCCAAGTTGCCCAGGCGGGTCTCGAACCCGCAGGCACAGGCAATCCACTCACCTCAGCCTTCCAAAGTGCTGGGATTACAGGCTGAGCCACCGAGCCTGGCTTTATTCTTCTTTTTCAAAATTATTTTGGCTATTCTGGGCCCTATACGTTTTAGTATGAATTTCAGAATCGACATACAAATTTTACTAAAAAGATCTACTGGGAATTGATTGTGATTGTGTTGCATCTATAGAATAATTCTGGGAGAAATAATAACATTGATTCTTCTGACTTCGTGTGGTGCATGTGTTCTTTAATTTCTCTCAGCAACATATTATAATTTCAGGGTACTTAGATGTAGCCCTAAGTATTTTACACTTTTTGCTCCTACTGTGATTTTTAAAATTTCCAACTTCCAATTGTTGCTGGTGTGTAAAATACATTGGATTTTTGTAGGGCGATCTTGTATCCTGTAACTTTGCAAAACTAATTTATTACTTTTAGTAGCTTTTTTAAAGCTTTCATTTGATTTTTTTTTAAACATAGATTGTATGTGAACAAAGACAGTTTACTTCTTACTTTCCAGCCTGGGTGCCTCCTGTCTTTTTCTTGCCTGATTGCACTGGCTAAGACCTCCAGCACAGTGTTGAACAGAAGTGGCAAGAATGGATATCCTCTGTCTTGCTCCTGATCTTAGTGGGAATCATTCAGTCTTTTATAATTAAATATGATGTTAGAGATGGAGTTTTTGCAGGTGTTCCTGTCAGGTTGAGGAAGTTTCTTTCATTACTAGTTTGCTGAGAGTTTATCAGGAATGGATATTGGATTTTGTCAGATACTTTTCCTGGATTTATTGAGATGATCATACTTTTTTAAAGTTTGTTAATATGGTGAATCACATTGATTGATATTTGAACATTAAAGCACCCCTGCATTTCTGGGAGAAATCCTACATGGTCATAATGTATTATCCTTTTAATCTATTGCTGGACTCGATCCATGTTCATAGGGATTATTGGACTGTAGTTCTCTGCCTGTGATGCATATGTCTGCTTTTGGTAACAGGGGATACTGACCTCATAGAATGAATTGGGAAGCATTCCCTTCCTCATCTTTAAAATATTTAGAATTTCTGTTGAATTGGTTTTATGTCTTTCTTAAATGTTTTGCAGAATTCATCAGTGTGAGAAGGTTTTTATAACTTGCAGATTCAATTTCTTTAATAGATAAATAGTTATTCAGGTTAACCATTTGTCCTCGAGTAAGCTTTGGTAATTTGTGTCCTTCAAGGAGTGTGTTCAATTCATTTAAGTTGTTGAATTTATTGGCATAAAGTCATTCATAATATTCCCTTATTATCCTTTCATTAATATTATCTTGAGAAGCTATAGTGATAACCCCTCTGTTACCTCTGATACTGGAAGTTTGTGTCTTTTTTCTTTTTTAGCAGTCTGACTAGAGCTTTATCATTCTTTCTGATCTTTCCAAAGAACAAGTTTTTTGTTTCATTGATTCTATTTTTCTATATTCAATTTCATGCATTTTTCACTTTGCTTTATATTATTTCCTTTCTTCAGCTTATCAGGGTTTCATTTTCTTTCTAGTTACTTAAGGTGGGAGCTAAGGTCACTGATTTAAGACCTTTGTTTTTTTCTAAAATAATCATTCAGAGCTATAAATTTCCCCATAAATACAGCTTTAGCAACATCCTGCAAATTCTAATGTTGCATTTTTATTTCATTCTATTCAAAATATCATCTAGTTTCATTATTCTTTTCTTTTTAAAAACATCAATCAGTTCCTAAACATTTGAGAATTTTATGAAGAGCTTTCTGTTATTCATTTACATTTTAATTCCATTGTGATTTGGGAAGATACTTTGTAGGAAGTGAACTGTTTTAAATTTATTGACTCTTGTTTTGTGGCTCAGAATATAGTCTATCTTGGTACATGTGCCATGTGCACTCAGAAAGAATACATATCTTGCTGTTGTTTAGAGGGGTGTTCTATTAATGCCAGTTGGGTCAAGTTGCTTGATAGTGTTCAAGTACCCTATAGTCTCACTGCCCTATCATCCTATCAATTTTTGAGAGAGGGCTATTTAAATCTCCAACAATAATTGTGGACTTTCCTATTTGTCCTTTTAGTTGTATCAGTAGTTACTTTGCATATTTTCAGGCTTTATTATTGAGTACATAAACATTTAGGATTTTGTCATTTTAATTAATTGGCCTCTTTTTCATCGTAAAATGATCTTCTTTATTTTTAATAATATGCTTTGTTTGATATTAATATAGCCACTCCAGCTTTCTCCTGACTAGTAGTTATCATGGTATATTTTTCTCCTTATCATCACTATTAACCTATTTTCCAAAATATTTTTTTCTGTACAAAAAACAATTTAATTCTTAGGCCTACCCAAAAAAAAACAAAGCAAAATAAAATCCCATTATCTTGGTTCATTTTCTGTGGCTACAACAGCATAGCAAAGATTGGTTTTTAAAAAATATTTAAGGTGTGTTTTTTAGACATAACATATAATAGAAATTTTCTTTTTTGTGCAATCTGGTAATCTCTGCCTTTTAATTGGAGCGTTTAGACTCTTTATATTTAATGTGCATGATATGGTTAGATTTAAACTTATTATCTAGCTATTTATTTTTCATTTCATTCAACTGTTTTTTTTTTCTTTTCTTCTTTTCTTGCCACCTTTGGATTAAATATTTTATTATTTCATTTATTGCCTTTGCTGATTTATTAACTATAATTCTTTGTTTTATATTTTAGTAGGTGCCTTGGGATTTGTAGAATGTATCTTTAATATCTCACAGTCCACCTTCAGGTGATATTATACCACTCCATCACTTCATGTATAGGATAAGAAAACCTTACAATAGTATACTTTCATTTCCCCACTCCCAGCATTTGTGCTATTGTTATACATTGGCTTTTATATATGTTATAAATCTCATATTACATTGTAATTATTTTCATGTTAACAGTAATTATCTTAAAGATAATTTTAAGTTGTATTTGCTATGCAGTTACCATTTCTAAGAGCTCTTTATTACTTTTGTGAATTCATAATTTCATCTGGTATCATTTTCCTTTTGTCTGATCAACTTCCTTTAGCATTTTTTTTTAGTATGGTGTGCCAATGATGAATTTCCTCAGTTTTTATATATTTGAAAAAGTCTTTATTTTGCCCTTGATTTTGAATGATCTTTTTGCTGAGATAGAAATTCTAGGTTGACAGGTTTTTCTAATTTTTAGTACTTAAAAGGTGTTACCCTACTGTCGTCTCACTTATGGTATTTCTGATAAGCAATCTGCTGTTATTGTTCCTTTTTACATAATACAGTTTTTCCTTTTTGCTGTTTTTTAAAACTTTTCTTTATTAATGGTTTTAAGTATGATATGCCTTGATGTCATTTTCTTCTTGTTTCTTGTCCTTGGGGCTCATTGAGCTTCTTAAATCTATAGTTTTACATTCATCACTTTTTATAGAACACACTGTATACATTTTCAGTCTTTTAAAATGTATCAGCAAATGTTTCATGGACCAGCATATGCTTTATACCAGTGAACGTTTCATGGGCACTTGAAAAAAATAAGTATTCTACAGTTGTTGGTGTCAAAGTACTTGATAACATTGTCCAGATCTTTAATATTCTTACTATTTTAGCCCTAATAATTCTATCAATTACCAAGAGCATAAGAACTGTAGTTATGGACTTGTCTACATTTATTATTATATGTGATAAAACAATTTTGTTATTGTTTTATTGTGCTGATGAATTGGACCACTTTTTGCTATGAAACATGTTTCTTTATCTCTAATAATACTTGTTATCTCAAAGTCTATATTATTTTATAATAATGTAGCCACTCCAGCTTTCTTGTGATTAGTACTTTGCATAATATATCTCTATTACTTATTTTCAACCTGCATCTTTGTGTTTAAAGTATCTCTTGTACACAGTAGGTAATTAACTCTAGTTCTTTTAGTAAGTCTGCAAATTTCTGGCTTTTAATTGAAATGTTTAGTTCATTTACATTTACTATTATTTTAATATGACTGCCTTAAGGATGGTCATTTTGTTATTTGCTTTCTATTTGTCCTGTTTTCTTTTTTTCTGTTTCTTTGCTTGTCTTCTTTGGGGTTAATCAATTTTTTTTTACGATTCAGTTTTAATTACTTTATTGGATGCTTCCTCTTTTTTGACATTTTATTTTGAAAAATTTTAAAACACACTAAAAAGTTGAAAAAGTTTCAGTGAGTCCCCATCATTAACATTTTCCACATGTACAGAAAATACCTCAACGGATCAACACATCTTTATCGAGTACCTCATCTCTTTATGTAAACGAGGAGAGGCAGATACATTAGTAGAAATGTAACTCCTACAACATGGAAAGAGAATGTCTCATCTTTATATATTTATTATCAGGCTTTACTGTGAGAGGAAACAGGAAACAGGACAATCTGGACTGTGCCCAGAGGGAATGACCAGGATGAGGCAATGACTCGATGCTGTGCCATTATGAGGAAGGAACTAGCTGTGCTAGGGAAGAACAGAGTCGTTTAGAAAGAGGCATCTCTTATAGCCCCGTGGTGGGTGGGGGTGGGAGCAAGTTATTTGGGGGAAAGTTCAGGAGCCAGTACTAAATTGATGCTCCAGAGAAACAAATGTAGCTTCAGTAAAAGGAAGAACTAACAGAAAGCCTTACCAAAAAGTAGCACGACTTCCTCAGGGAAATAGTGAACTTCCCATTACTAGAGATATGCAAGCATTCACTCATTCAACAGCTATTTATTGAGCCTTTAAGGGTCAGACACTGGGCTAGGCACTGCAGATAGACTAGTGAACAAAATAGATGGGGGTTCTTGTACTTGTGGGGGAGGTAAATATAAATAATCCCATAAATAAATACATAACTGTCAATGGTGATAGGCAGAAAATTTGCTCTCACAGGAACTGGAGAACAGGATTGACTGTCTTCTAAGTCAGAGACTAAATGGCACAGAATCACAGCAAGATCTCTGTACAAGTGGTGGCTTTTATTATTATAGTATTATTATTAACATTATTATCATGTGTTCTATTATTCATTCATTTCACATTTCCCGGTCACTCACCTTGGGCTGTGCCAGAAGGCAAAACTGCATGAGATGGACCCTTGTCCTCCAAGGGGAATGGCCATTCAGTTGATGGGCCATCCAGTGCAATGTGGTAAGTATTGTCATTAGAAACCGGGAGCCCAGGGAGGCACTGTCTGCCTAGGAAGCTGTAAGGGAAATCCTGGGGTCGGGGTGGGGAAGGGAGGCTTCCCAGAGACTGTGGGAGTGAGCTGGATGTTGAAGGACAAGAGGGTGGAGACTTGAAGGATTGAAAACAGACAAACCATGGGTGTCATTCCCCTCACTCCTCATATCTCCAGGAAACTTGACAAACGTGAGGTGTCTCCTCCTCTCTCTAACCCCCTTCCCCCTCTCCCTTTTCCACCCACTTCTCACTTGGTGAGGGCTCAGCTCAGCTGGGCCCCTTAGCCAATTAACACTCTTTGCATCTGAAAAGCTCAAATCAGCTCCTCAGAGGTGTTAGAGATCAGAGTAATTAAGGTCTCTTTCTAATGCAAATCTAACCAGAAATTGTATGTTTGTCTCCTCGGAAAATTAGGGTCCCTCGTTCCACCAGGAGCTAGTGAAACTCAGCAGGGGGAGGTGATGGCTTCGAGAAGTAGAAGCCAATTTGTTTGGACGCTCTCCAGAAATATTAGATTCAATTAACTCAAAATTGACTCTTCATGGCAGTGGAAGTGATCTTCTTGAAAGGTAAAGCAGATCTCAACTGTCCCCTGCTCAAAACGGACTCTACATGGCAGTGGAAGTGATCTTGAAAGGTGGAACAGATCTCAACTCTCCCCTGGTCTCTGGTGCACTTGAAATAATGTTGAGGCCTGACCTAATTCGGCCCCCGCCTTCCCCCCAGCTTCAGTGCTTGTCACACTTGTGGTTATTTTATTTACTGGCTGCCCTTCCCCACATCATTAAGTAAATACATCCCTACTGCTGTTCACCCTGGAGCACAATATATAAAGTTGTCCAAGTGAAAAATAGCTCGATTGCAAATCAGCGCTTGCAATTTGGAATGTGCCCTAGAGCCATTCAACACAGGCCTCATATTCAAAACTACCTCAACTCCATCTTTCCGTTCTCTGCCCTGGGTGTTCAGTGGCCAGCAGCACAGCATTAGCTGGCACTGACCTCCAGTTGTACCCAGGGTTCGCTCTTCTGGAGAATAACTGCTTACCTCTTTGAGGCACCCCTCTGTCCCCTGAGTACTTTTTGCATATGGCTAATTTTTTTTTTTTTTTTTAGCTCGTTGGAGTGTCTCCTTAGCTTAATGTGTAAAGACTCCCTATGGCTAATTTTTAAATCTGAAACTCACAAACATACCTTCCTAATGCAAAGAAAATTTCTCAAGACATGGAAACAGACAGAGATGACATTTAACTAAGTTGTTTACTCTTCTTTTTCCCGTCTCTTCAGTTGGAATGCATGTTTTGGGGAAGCAGAAACCTGTGTCTGTCCCAATCACCACCCTATCTGCAATGCCCAGTGCGATGCCCGACACTTGATAGATGTTCTAGAAACATGTTTTGAATAAATGGATTTTCTGAAACTGCCTTTAGGTAGGAACTGTGCTGGCACTATGGGTGCAGAGGTGGATGGACAGAACCAGATCTGGCTTTTCAAGCAGCTTAAAACCTAACGGAGGGACTCCCAGGACCAAGAACTCACTTGTCCACTAAGCACTTGAACCTCCCCTACAGTGGCCTCACACCGGAAGTTCAACACTATGCAAATTCCATCATAGAGTTTGGGGGTGGGGAGGAAGGAAGCAAGAAATGACCATCTTCCCATTCTTCTCAGCTCCCAATTCTACTCAGCTACATTACACCCCAAAATGGGCACAAAGTGGGGGACATGAATTGGGGTCACTCCACACAGAGGGAGGAGACTGTGCAAAGACACAATGGCATGAAGCCACAGGCCAGGGTAGGCATGCAGAGGAAAGGAAGAGAAGAGCATATCTGATCGTGGTAGTAATATTAATAACAGCTACCATTTATTATGGAGCAGTCACTCCACCTTGGGTGAGCATCCTGCTCAATGCTTTCTATACAGGAATTGCAATTAGTCCTCTCAGCAATCTGGAATGGAAATACTCTTATGATCATAAAAGTTCATTGTAGCCGTACTGTGCAGAGCCTGCAGCATCATGTTAGGGAGACTTGACTTTCCCTCGAGGACGGGGGCAAGGAGTAACAGGAGGTGTTTAAGTGAGCAGGGGGACACGGTCAGATATGGTTCTCAGGTTTGGGCTGCTGCAGGACAGGATCTTAACAAAGTCCACCCTTCTGCACTGGGTGAATGTACCCTCAAGTCAGTCTAAACTAGGGAGATTCTGGTGTCCAGGAATGCCAAGGGATGGCTTGAGTGGTTGACTAGGTCAGCAGACAGTGCAGAGGAGACAAATTCTCAGCCCTCCCTCTTGTCTCAGCATCCAGGACTCAGACTCTCAGAAGAAGCCAGTGAGAGCTCCTGGTCTGAACTCATTGTGCCAAGGAAAGATTGAGGCTCAGAAAGGAGAAGGGACCCCCCCCCCGCCACTGAGGGTATGGGGGCACAGCAAATGAAAGAACTCTTCCAGAGTTCCAGTAGCAACGTGCTTTTTCTTTTCTCCCAGTTTATTTTCTCCAGGGACTCAGGGACTGGAGATTTGCTGTCAAAGTCATCTTCCCCTACCCCTCCTCCTCATCCTCAATCCCAGCAAGACAATGCCAAGAAGACAGTGAATACTGAAATCTTTTGTCTCCCAAAGAGCCACATTGCTGGAGACAGAAGAGCAGTGATCATTTCTCTGGAAGATGCTGCTTGTCTTAATAATCCTAGTCCCTTTGCTCTTTGAAGTAAAATAAGAAGAACAAGAACAGTTTTTCAGCTCTCAAAGCCCTTTCCCACAGATCGCCTCATTGGATTCACACACCAGCCCTGAGAATTAGGCAGCACAATACTTGTCCTCCCAGTGCACAAAGAGGAAACTGAGGCCCAGAGAAGGGAGGGCCTGTCAAAAGTCTTCCCTTAATCCAGATTTTCTTATGCCAAGAATTGCACCAGGCTGCTCGCTGAGCATCTAGCTCACTCCAGCGTCGAGCTACCAGGGGACATGGTCCAATCTTTCTGGGCAGCAATGCTAACAAAATGTTCCAGGAGTTTTTACAATGCCCATATATTTTAATCCCCTTCTGGAAGTCTAGCCTAATAAAGTCATTTGAAAATAAGCAAACGCTGATGCAGGAGGATGTCTTCCCAGCCCAGGTATTTTGTCTGGGAGAATTGTAGACAACACAGTCAATAGGGTTCCTCCCTGTGATGAAAAAGCAGCCATTAGGAATGTTATTTGTGAGCAGTTTTCATGACATAGCATAGAGTATTAAGAAATAAAGCTTCATTTGAAAGTATGGAATATAGGCATGCACAGAAAAGGCATGGAAGGAAGATTGCTCAAATGTTAACCATGGTCCCTCTGGTTGTTGGAGTAGCAGCTAAGCATATCTTCTCTTTCTGAACTCTTCACAAAATTTAACAACCATGATGGTTTATTCAACAACCATCTGTTAAGCACCTCCCCAGTGCCAGGCCCAGTGCCCAGCCTTGGGGACACCCTGGTAAATTACAGAGGCCAGTTCTCTGCCCTCCAGGGCCTGTGGCTCAGAGGGGTGACAGAAGGTAGGCAATCATACGTCCAAGAGATAAAAGCCATGCAGTGGCCAATATAGGGTGGCATGGGGTCACATAGAAATGTGTATTGGTTGTATAATTGAGGAGAGTTAATGCTTAAAAGGCCCAACCCACCATAATACAGATGTTTAGGTATTTTTTAAGAGGCAGCTGGAGAGCGAGAAGCCCCATGCAGGGAAAGACCCCTAGCAAGCTCCTTCCTTTCTCAGCTTTCCTGGTAAGGTATAGGAACTGAGAATGGAGGACTTAGCACCTCTGCTTCCATTTTTCCAAGTGTTCTTGAAGGACAAGTTTTATTTGGCAAGAAAGTAGTGGTTGCCTCCTAGTAGGGGCCATGCTAACCTGATGGTACCTAGAGTCACTTTCTACCACTCAAGGTTACAGAGACATGCCTCTAGTCAATCCCTGGGTGGCTGGACTTATCAATACTTGTAACACTCTGAAACAGGGAGGCAAGTGAAGAAATGCTTTAGAGGAGGAAAAAGTATCCAGCTGCAGGGCTCTGAGGGTCCAGGAGGCCTTCACTCTGCCAAATCACCTAATCAGTTTGACATTCAAAAATTATCTGACCTTGGGGTGGGATGTTGCCTTGTATCTCTTCCTGGTGGGCAAGGCTTCTGGAAAGAAAATATCTACTTTACAGAAATAAAGTGTATTCAACTTGTTAAAAAAGAAATAAAACTATCTCTGTATGCTGATGATATGATCTTATGCCTAGAGAATCCTAAAGATGCTTCCAAAAGACTCCTGGACCTGATAAAGTTTTAGGATATAAAATCAACACACACAAATCAGTAGCTCTGCTATACACCAGTAGTGACCGAGTGAGAAGCAAATCAAGAATTCAATTGTCGCCTGAACCCAGCAGGCTGCGGTGGCCGGGAGCGGCCACTGCACTCCAGTCTGGGCGACAGAGTGAGACTCCAACTCAAAAAAAAAAAAAAAAAAAAGAATTCAATTGTATTTACAATTGCTGCAGCCGCGCAGCTGCCTTGGGGGTCCTGAGAGAGTAGCGGGAGATTAAGAAAGACACAAACACAGCCGGGCTCGGTGGCTCAGCCTGTAATCCTGTGCTTTGGGAGGCTGAGGTGAGTGGATTGCCTAAGCCTGCGAGTTCGAGAACCACCTGGGCAACTTGGCGAGACCTCATCTCTACGATAAATCAAAAAATCAGCCGGGCGTGGCAGCGCACGCCTGTAGTTCCAGCTACTTGGAAGGCTGAGGCGGAAGGATCACCGGAGCCCAGCAGGTCGAGGCTGCGGTGG
>CAUYQG010142552.1:0-11342 GCA_963574415.1 Tarsius wallacei
AGGTGTGTTCAATTGCTTTTCCACTTTAAACAATACCTTCCTTAAATTATATTTTCTGTTCATTGCTGAAATATAACAATGAAATATTTTAAAATATGGAACTTTTATTTGGCAACTTTGATTAGCCCTCTTTCCTAGATAGACTTTGATGTTATGTGTCCAAATTTCTTCTTTCAAATCCTTATATTTGTTTATTTTTCCTACTGCATTGGCTAAGACTTCTGGTACAATGTTGATTTTAAAAAGCGATAGTGAACATTTTTGCTCCTTCCTGATTTTAAAGGAATATTTATTTCATTTCATCACTAAGTGTAGTGTCTGCCAACATTTTTTGATAACTATACTTTATCACTTATGCTGAGGTTGCATGCTGAATAGGTGTTGAATTACATTATTATAAGTTTTTGCATTCACTTATTAGATGCTTTGTATTCACTTATTAAAATGATCACTTCAGGCTGGGTGTGGTGGCTCATGCCTATAATTCCAGCACTTTGGAAGGCCGAGGCACAAGGATTACTTGTGCCCAGGATTTTGAGACCATTGCAGGTATCACAGTGAGACCTCGTCTCTACAAAAATATTTTTTAAAAAGTACTAGCTGGACTTGGTGGTGCGTGCCTATAGTCCCAGTTACTTGGAAGGCTGAGGCAGAAGGATCGCCTGAGCGCAGGAGTTCAAGGCTGCAGTGAGCCATGATCGTTTTACTGCACTCCAGCCTGAGCAACGGAGTGAGACTCTGACTCAAAAACAACAAAAATAAAATGACTTCATTTTTCTTCCTAATCCATTAATATAGTAAAATAACAGCATTAATGACTGGCCTACAATTTTCCTTCCATGTACTGCTTGTACTATGCTTGTCAAATGTTAACATCAATTTGCTTGCCTAAAAATGAGTTCGAGGGTGGTCCTTTTTTTCAGTTTTCAGAAAAAGTTTGCATAAGATTGAAATTCCTTGAATACACAGTGGAACCTACATGTAAAGCCATATGGGATTGGTATTTTATGTGTGTGTGTGGGGGGGAGATTTTTAAACTGCTGATTCAGTTTCTTTAATAAGACATTCCAGTTTTCTTTTTGAGTCAGCTTTTGTGGTTTTATATTTTTATTACCTTTCTCTTTTTTTTCCTCTATTGTATTGTGTGAGTCATTTGCAGAAGATTCACAGAGAAGAGGAGTGGTGTTCTCGACTAGCAAAACTTGTGTCTTTATCAAAATCAAGGTCCTTATAATGCACCCATGATGGTGGGCGTGTGCGTCTATGTGGGATGGGGGGTTTGTTTTAATCTTTACTATTTCGGCCAACAGAAATCAGCAGCTATCGGGCCAGTCACCATTTAGAACCTCTGTTCTTTATCCAGTCTTCTCCACAGATTGCCTCCTACAAGGAAGGCACGTTGATGTGTGAGCTAGTCACTACGCCACCTGGGACGAAGGTAGGAGCTGCCAGCTCCCCTCCCCCACCCACACACCTTGAAGTCTGTTCTGCTGCCTTCGGTCACAGGCAGAAGACCAGGTGTCCCATCTCCGTGTCTTCCCACCCCTGCTTTGTCTTCAGTGTGTTTTGTAGCTGTTGATGATACATTTTAAGTGGGATTTACTCATATTTCCTACTTTTCTTGCAACAGTATCTTTGGATCTGTTCCCCTTTCGTTTTTGGAGATTTCCAAAGGGAGAATGGAGTACAGACATCTTCAGATTATTGTAAAACTGGATGCCACATTCGGTGTCTTAAAAGGAAATCTGTTTCCAAGTGGTGCGTCTCGGCCTGTCCTTCACTCGCCGGCACTGTCCTCCCGGTATTCGCTTGTATCTCTTTTTGGACCGCCCAGTGGTCATAAGGCCCGCGATGAGGCCTTGGTTCCCACGTGCCTTCTCACACTCGCCTCGGCTCCTGAGAAGCACTAAATCCCATAACCCCTTTGTTCTACCTCCCCTGCTTGCCTTGTTACATTGAAAGACAAACACCAAAGCATCTGCTGTGCTGATGAAGCCATCCTTGCCAATAGATCCGGTACTCAAAGTCGACCAGAGTAATAAGGGAAACAGAAGACCTGTCAGTGGTACTCACAAATGTGAAAGACATGAACCATAGAGGTCTGATTTCCAACTTGACTTCTTCCACTGTGGGATCTTATTCCGATTAAAGAAAAAAATTCAGACCTTAATGTGTTCAGTCGTAAACTAAAGGTAACGACAACACAGGAATGTTGTGAGGATGACATGAGAAAAATCTGGCCCTTGGGTGCTCTCAGCGTCCCCTCCCTGTGCACCGTGTGCCTCTGATGTGCTCACAGTGTCCCCTCCCTGTGTGCTGTACACCTCCACAGCTCTTCAAGGGCACATACCATCCTCGGCCAGGCTGCTGCCCTTCCAGGTCACCTAGGCGAGCACGAGCCGGAGGGTTCATGGAGAGAAGGAAAGCTTGTGGGACAGGGGTGTGCCAAGGCGAAGCACCGGCTGAAGGCAGGAGAGGGCTGGCCGAGTCCCCTCCCTCAAGAGCTCATTCTGAAGTCCCCACTTCCCTCGAGAGCTCATTCTGCCCAAAGGGACACAGCGGAACGTGGGCAGCGGCCCCCTCTTTTGCTGCCTTCGCAAAATGAATTTGTCAGTGTAAGTCATTTTACAGAACAGCCAAAGACTCCCCATATGGAATCGAATCTCCTGGCGGATGGAGAAGCCTTGCCGGAGCTGCCGAGGGAAAAATAAATGATTTAATTCCTACTACTGCTCAACAGCTGCCTTCTGCTTGAGAGACACTGATTAAACTTCTGCAGCTACGACTGGACATGCCAGTATTATACTACCAGCCTACTGACTTCATCAGAATAATATGCTTCCCTCATTTATTTCCTTCTGTCATTTCCTTGCGGTGCAGATATAAAGGGGTGTTTAGGCGGCCTCCAGAAACCACGATGGGTTAACTCTCATGTTCGTAGTTTAGAACATCCTGAGACTTTGTCTGGGGATCACCCCCCGCCCCCACCCCGCAGCTGAACTTATCTGAGTTGTTTTGTTTTTCTTTTTATTGTAGTGAAATATACACAGTGTAAAATTTGCCATCTTTACCATTTTTAGGCCTACGGGTTTACGGCATTAAGTACATTCGCATGGCTGTGCAGTCATCACCACCATCCACTTCCATAACTTTTTCATCTTTGCCAACAGAAACTGCCCCCATTAAACACTAACTCTCTATTTCCCCCTCCCCTTAGCCCCTGGAAAACATCATTCTGCTTTCTGTCTCTAAGAATCGACTACTCTCGGTACCTTAAACAAGTGGAGTCCTACGGACTATGTCCTTTTGTGACTGGCTTATTCACTCAGCAGGATGTCCTCGAGGTTCATCCAGGTTGCAGCCTGTGTGAGAATTTCCTTCCTTTGTAAGGCTGAGCACTTCATTGTGTGTGTAGACCACACGTTGTCTATCTATCCGTCTGTCAGCAGACACGTGGGCTGCTTCTACCCTCTAGCTATGGTGAATCAAGCTGCTATGAAGTGTCACCGGAGTAAAGTCCCCTGGGTGACTGGTATTTAACAAATGGGACGTGGAAATGATCGAGCTTGCAGGACCCCTGGGAAGCGATTCAGCCTCTGCCTTTACCGCATTGACTCATCACTGGCCTGCTCCCAGCTTACTCTTGGAAATTATTACAAGGGAGAATCATCTGGGAAAGGCTTGATGGAGGTGTGCCCGTGTGGCTCCCACACAGCTTTCTGCAACATGAGCAAATACCAGAATCTGCTGGAAACAGACTGCAATGGCATTGTCACATTTGTCACCCAGGAGATGCTGAGAACTTTCAGGCCAAACTTCACTGGGTAATAAATTGGATATAAAATTCTCAGTGCACCTGTACTTTGATCCCAGGTCATTTTCCATTGGGATCTGCGTTGATACTCTCTTTTAAAAGGCAAAATCAATTATGGAACTGTAGAGTCCCATGCGTAGTCTGGTCCAATATTAATCAAAGCCAGAAAGCAAGATAAAATCAGAAGCCGTGTTTCAGAAACAGATTTTTGTTTATTGAGGTAGAATACGTAGTTAGAAGGCTGCCGTTTCGGAAGCCTTTGTTATATGCAATCAAGGCTTATGTGGAGACCAAAGTCTGGGATAGTAGAGATCCTGTTAGCTAATATTTGTGGAATCAATGCAGCCTTTGTAGACCTGCAACAGCTCTACCAGGTGACTCTCATTATCTAAATCTTGCCGGTAAGGAAACGGAAGCTTCTCGTGGTTAAGTACTTTCTCCAGGTTCTCACAGCTGGTGATTGGCAGGACTGGGATCCTAGCCCAGGTTTGTCTCATTCCAAAGCCAATTCCTTTCTCATCTTCAATCCAGCTCTGGATTTGTAAAAAGTAGAAAGAATTCACATTCCATGTTTATGTAGACCAGTGAGTCTCAAAGTGTGGCCTGTTGGACCAGCATCATCACCACCATCGTTGCCCAGGAAACATCAGAAAAGTAAGTTCTTCAGCCCCACCCAGCGTTTGATTCAGACACACTGGGTGTGCACGAGCATCTGCCTATAATGAGACCCACTGGGCATTCCCATGTCCACTCAAATGTGACAGTCCTGGGAGGGATGATTCCCTGCCAGGGGGAGGAGCGGGTCCTTTGCTGTTTCACTGCGTTTGGGTACCAGAATGTGGAGTGCCCGGGAATGGCCGAGATTGGAACACAGGTAGTTGATACAAACGCAGGACAGTCAGTATTTTTTATTTTTTTGAGTTGGAGTCTTGCTTGGTCACCCAGGCTGGAGTGCAGTGACACGCTCACGGCTACCTCGACCTGCTGGGCTCTGGCGATCCTTCCGCCTCAGCCTTCCAAGGAGCTGGAACTACAAGCGTGAGCTACCATGCCCAGCTAATTTTTTGATTTATTGTAGAGACGAGGTCTCGCCACGTTGCCCAGGCTGGTCTCGAACCCCTGGGATCAGGCAATCCTCTTGCCTTGGCCTCCCAAAGTGCTGGAATTACAAGCTTGAGCCACTGCACCTGGCCCAGACAGTATTTTAATCCTAAAGAGTTTTAGCTCAGATAAGATAACATTGTGAGTTTCACACAGGTAAGAGTGTTAACTCTGATCTAAATTTTAATTTAGCCAGCTCCTTCCTCCTCCTCCCCACCCCAGCAGTTGCTTCCTACAGTGCGTTACCTCAGGCGTCTGGCATTTATTGAATAGATACCACCCTCCATGTTTGAGGAGTAACCATTTCATCAGCAAAAACTCCCCTGCAGTCTTTTCCTGTGCGTCTTTTCCACACACTGGAATTTCTGGACAAAGATTTTGATTCTGTTTATGCATGGAGCTTAAGGCAGATTCCTTGCCAAGGAGACGGTGCACAGGGACTACCGACATAGCCATCAGATTCCAGTTATTTGTTGACACTCTCTTGAGCACCAGAAACAATAAGACAGAGGAATTCACATGTTTGAACAAGATTCAAAGGCAATTTTCAATCGGTCAGATGTCAACAGCGGTAAAAGAGATGAATATGGGGCCTTGACATTTCAAAGCCTCGCAGACCCAAAGAGGTCCTTACAGGGAGGCACTGAAATTGAACACCTTCCAGCAGAACAGGAGCTGACTTTGACATCTTGACACTCCTCTGTTGAATGATTCAAGGTATTGACTTGCCTGTGTTGCTCCAGCCAGGGTGGCCAGGTGTGAGTTGGTGAGGTGTTTAACAGAGTGTAAACAAGGAAATTTTGGAAGGAAGGTGTTTTCTGGGGTCACTGCGATAAGGTTGGGCTCAAGGGCAGAGGAGATACAACAGATACAATGCTTGTCCTGACAGTCCTGCTACAGAGCTAGCTTCCAGGAATGCTTTCTTTCAATCGTGCCACATGTTTGCCAGTGTCATTGTGAGTCTAATAATCCCACAGGAAGGACGAAAATAGCTGCGTTAGACTCACAGTGAATTAAGATCTTTGCACGGGCCTAGTCAACAAGGCTGACTCAGCAGGAGCTACCTGTGTATTTAGGAAACCGGTGCCCTTTGATAGGGCTGTTTATGTCCACGAGGGGAGGAGGGTGCAGTGAGCAGATAGGCACTTGCAGGAAGGTGGTGTGGTACTGCGGGGAGGGCCTGGAAAACCCGTTTCAAAACCTGCCTCTCTGTCACCGGCCTACGCTGTCTCAGGGGCATCGACTTTCCGTCTCTCTGATGCTTGTTTCTCGTGCTGAGAAGGTTCTGCTCACCACTGTCCTCATCTCCCAGGACTGTGGGGTAAATAGAATTTAGGCGCCTGGGCCCCTGACTGACAGTCTTCATCAGTCGTCATCATACAAACATTTAGCCCAGATATAAGTGGGGACCCCCCAAAAAACCCAGAGTTATCTTTCGGAGGGCAGGCACCTTGTAGTGTAGACTTCCCTCGCTGGATAAGTATTCTAGGAACCCATCAGCATCAGTGTACCAGCAAGTGTTGTAGTGAGAGGCTGCATTGGACTTCAGTGAATTTATTTTGGAGATTCTTTCCAAGTGTTTGCCAATTTCACGATTGGTGACTCATGAGAACACCTGCCTACACGTGCTGCGTGTTCAGCAGTTTTTAACCAAAACCGGCATGGCCCCCCTCCCCAAGCTCCAACCTCCTGTTGGGGCCATATCCAGGCTGTGCTCATGTTGTCACTGAGTGCGTGTCACCCTACACCATCGTGCTTCAACAATAAACCCTCTGGTTTTTGTGGGGCATGTTGATGCCGGGCTGGGTTCCCCCAGCTCCCTGGCAGGTAGGTGAGTTGCCTGACTTCCTGGGAACTTTCTTAAAAAGGAAACTGCATGTTCAGCCTTTCTGCTGCCTCATAGAGCAGAATTCAGACTTGTCAATGACCATCCAGCAGTGGTCATGAGGACAGAGACAACAACCTGGGGATGACAGAGTGGTGAGTGGGAAGGAGCGGGTCCCTGAATGACCTTGCAGAACTGAGCCTCCTGTCGTGCCCTGCCCTCGTCTCTTGACAACCCTTGAACGTCACGTAAGAATTCAAGGGTGAAATGGGAGGAACAATTGAATATAAGAAACAAAGATCACAGACAAAAGATACAAACGGTTCATAGAAAGGAAGTAGGAATAGCTCTTAGGCATATATAAGAAAGTTAATTTACTCTTAATAAGAAGCAAATTAAAATAGCATTTTAGCCTCTCAGATTGGCAAATCATTAACATGAATTAGTAAAACAAAAACAGTGAACTTCAAGTAAGTAAATGATGAAAGATACACATAAAAGTCATCCAGAAAAGAAAATACATATTGAAAACAATATGCCCACTTTTCCATATATTAATCGGCAGTGTGACCAATCTTATGGTGAAATGCATATGTTCTGACAATATTGAAATAAATTGGGTACAACCCTTTAGGAGAACCACAAAACTGTTTTTTGCTAGCCTTTGTCAATCTATCATATAAAATGATCCAAATACGGCAAAGGTTATATGTGAAGATATTCATAACAATACCTTTAATAATAGTTAAAAATTAGCTGGGTGTGGTGACTCATGCCTGTAATCCCAGCACTTTGGGAGGCAGAGATGAGAGGATTTCTTGAGTCCAGGGGTTCGAGACCAACCAGGGCAACTTGGTAAGACCTTGTCTCTACAATTAAAAAAAAAATTAGCTAGGTGTGGTGGCACATACCTATAGCTCCAGTTACTTGGAAGTATGAGGTTGAAGGATCGTCTGAGCCCAGCAGGACAAGACTGCAGTGGCCATGAGCATGCTACTGCACTCAAGCCCAGGTGACAGAGTGAGACTCCGACTCAAAATAATAATAATAATGGCGAAAAATTAGAGTCGGTATACCCAACAAAAGAGAAAGGGTTAATTATCCGTTCAGTGGAATATAGAGTAATCATTTAAAATAATACTTACAAAAACGGCAACAATTGACAAGAAGATTGATATGTTTTTTAAGTGGAAAAAGTGAGATTCAAAACTGTCCATCCATTAATTTTGCTGTCACACTGTCTGTGCCTACTTTGGGCACTCTGTATGCCTACAGCCCAGTTCTGTCATTTCAGTATACTCCTGAATTTCAGATGGCTATCTCTACCTCGATACACCTTACCCTCCTCCGATAAACCTTCCACACTTCTGCCAAATTAATTTCCTTGCTGCTAATTCAACAAATATTTATCGAGCGCTCATCGTTAGCCAGGAAGCGTTCCGTAAGTGCAGGCTGCATCACTGAACAGAGCAAAGACCCCTGATCTCACAGAGCTTCTGTTCTAGTCGGAGGACAAACAACAAACATCAGTCAAAAAGCTGTGCAGTGTGTTAGGAGATGCAGCGAGGGTGGGGCAGGTTGTCATAGTAAACAGAGCAGTCAGGAGAGGAACTCACTGAGAAGAGAGATCTGCACCAAGACTTAAAAGGAGTGATGGAGTTAGCCACGTGTATATGTGAAGGGAGAGCCAGAGCAAGACCCCAAGGCATGGAAGTCGCCTGTCCTGTTGGAGGACCACAGGGGATGCTGTGGCTGCCGTGGATAGAGTGAGGGGGAATGCGGCCAGGTCACACAGGCAGATGGCGGCTCTGATCTGGGAGGGATGGAACAGCACTGCAGGGACTGAATGGGAGCTTGGGGAGGCTCTGACTCAGGGTTTAAACCCCTAGGAGTTTCTCTTGCGGGCTAAGACTGGAATGAAGCGGGCAGCGGGGTAAGTAGAAAGACCCATGTGGGAGCTCTGCCGGTCATCCAGATGAAAGACAGTGGCTCCCAGTGGGGTGGAAAGAAGTGATCAGATTCCAACCAGCTCTTGAAGGTACAGCCACAGTTTCCTACTGAGAAATGTGAGGGGAGAAGAGGAAAGCAAGGATGACCCCACGCTTTTTTGGCTTGAGCAACTAGATGGATGTAATCGTCAGTGACTGGGGTGAGGTTGAAGATACCTACTAGAACTCCAAGTGGTGATGTCAAGTAAACAGGTGAATGTATGAATCTGCAGCAAGGAGGATACATCCGTATGTACTTTAAATACAAGTTAATATAGATTTTCAACTTTATTTTTTTTGAGTCGGAGTTTCACTCTGTTGCCCAGGCTGGAGTGCAGTGGCACGATCACGGTTCAAGGAAGCCTTGACCTCCTGGGCTCGGGAGATCCTTCCGCCTCAGACACCAAAGTAGCTGGGACTACAGGTGTGTGCCACCACGCTCAGCAAATTTTTTGATTTTCTGTAGAGATGAGGTCTTGCTATGTTGCTCAGGCTGGTATTTAACTCCTGAGCTCAAGCAATTCTCCCACCCTGGCCTCCCAAAGTTCTAGGATTACAGGCGTGAGCCACCGTGCCCTGCAGATTTCTAACTATGGAAGGGCTGAGCTATTATGGACTAGTTAGTGTTACGTTATGTTCTCACTGCCACAGCAGTTTTCCTCGTGTTTCAGAGCCAGTCACTTGCTTTGAGGTCTCAAAGGCCCTGACGAGTCTATCGCCTGGGTGCTGTGTCCATGGTATGCTAAACGGGTAGGCGGGGGGGACAGTGCCTTTCACCACGGGCCCCAAGTCCCTGTCTGGTTCCACCGCAGCCAGTTATTCCCACGCACCCTCTGCAACTCACCCAGACCTGTCTCCCCGTAGTTTTTCTAGTCAGCCTTGAAGTCTCACACCTTGGTCAACTTAAGGTTGTTCAGTTCCTCCCCAGGACAGAGTCCCACCTCCCTCGTCTTATGACATGTTTGTTGATGAAACGTTGAAGACCCAGGAAGGCAAATGCCCCCAAACGATAGAAGCTGCGTTATGGTGAAGGGCTTCTGGTATTCCTCCTCTGCCTATTTGAGGAATTCTGGGGTTGAGTTACATTGCCTGAACAACTTTTACATTCTGGAAGGCCATTATTTTTCTTTTCTTCACAATTAACTGCAGAAAGCTTGATCGTAAAAGTCTGACCTGGGTGTTGGCTTTTTAGTACGTATGCAAATAAAAGTGCTTCTGGGATTGCCTTCCTCTCTCCTCCGCTAAAATGCCTGTGATATAACGGTCTTCGGACGTTTGGAAACGAGTCAGTTCACAAAAGACTCCAAAATGATAGTCGTGTGTTGTCTGCAAAGCGGAAACTTCGCCTCTTAGGTAAGAATCTCTGCTCCCCCAAGTCAAGCTTCGGAGGTGGTGATGGATTTGTTTCTGGGCATGAGGTGCAAATAGAGACCCCCAACCCCAATTTCTTCACCTGTCGGGTGGCTGGTTGGGACCCAGGTTAGGCAGGTGGATCTGGGGGATGGTTTGGCATGAAAACACGTCAATGAAGTGTGACAGAACTCCAGGGTGTCTACCATGAGTCATCTTGGCTTAGAAATCTTGTCCTCTGTGACTCAAGACATTTCTTTATGTTTGACATCTCTGGATCTTTATTTATAAACTTGGGATAATAAAAACTATGCCGTAGGGTTTGTGAGTGTGTGCAAGAACTTTGCAACTTTAGAGCACACAAGTGCCTGACAGTAAATATTAATTTCCCTTCTTTTTAGTGGAATAGTATACCATTTGAGATGCTATTGATACAAGAAATTCACATGCTGAAGTAGTTTGCAAAAGATTTTGTTGATATCCAAAATACCTTAACACCTGAGGTTCTCAAATATGGAGGAGATTAAAAAAAAATCCCAGAATTCATTAAAAACTGTGTATCTATTCCTTTATTTATTTATTTATTTTTAATTTTTTTGAGTTGGAGTCTCACTCTGTCACCCAGGCTTGAGTGCAGTGGCACGCTCGTCAACTTGCTGGGCTCCGGCGACCCTTCCGCCTCGGCCTTCCAAGTAGCCAGAACTACAGACACGCGCTACCTGCTGATTTTTGATTTAGTGTAGAGATGAGGTGTTGCCAAGTTGCCTGGGTTGGTCTTGAACCTGCAGGCTCAGGCAATCCACTTGCCTCCCCTTTCCAAAGTGCTGGGATTACAGGCTGAGCCACCGAGCCCGACCTGTGTATCTATTCTTACACGTTTAAACTTCAGTCACCTTCAAAGTACTCTCCGTTTGATGCAATACACCTGTCAAGACACCTTTTCCACCGCTCAAAACAGTTTTTGAACTTGTCCGTTTTTATGCCTTTTCGTGCTTCTGCTGTTTCTTGTTTCACCTCTTGTACATCAGCAAACCATCTCCCTTTGAGGACTTTTTTCATCTGGGGAAACAAAAAAGTCGCTGGGGGGTGGGCGGTGGGCAAGATTGGGTGAATAGGGAGGGTGGGGGGATGGGGGCCATGCCGGTTTTGGTTAAAAACTGCTGAACACGCAGCACGGTGTGGGCAGGTGTTCTCATGAGTCACCAATCGTGAAATTGGCAAACACTTGGAAAGAATCTCCAAAATAAATTCACTGAAGTCCAAT
>CAUYQG010142554.1:0-12431 GCA_963574415.1 Tarsius wallacei
TTTTTTCTTTTTTGAGTTGGAGTCTCACTCTGTCACCCAGACTGGAGTGCAGTGGCACACTCCCAGCCACCGCAGCCTCAACCTGCTGGGCTCCGGCGATCCTTCCGCCTCAGCCTTCCAAGTAGCTGAAACTACAGGCACATGCTACCACGGCCAGCTAGTTTTTTTTTTATTTTTATTGTAGAGATGAGGTCTTGCCAAGTTGCCCAGGTGGGTCTTGACCCTGTGGGCTCAGGCAATCCACTCACCTCAGCCTCCCAAAGTGAAGGATTACAGGCTGAGGCACTGAGCCCGGCTTACTTCCCAGATTTTAAACATGCAAACCTTTTGTCATCTTTGCTCCAGATCATTTATTCCTACTTAGGGTGCCAGGACATGGAGTGTTTGTTACCAAGCCACCATGAGACACAGAGTTTGTGCCAGAATGAGGTCAGCTGTACCACTCACAGTTTAAAAGATGCTCACAACAAGACTTTGCTGATGAAGAAAGCTGTGTGTTGATTGACATTCTGACATAGCACCTTACCATCAGTGGTCCAGACTTTGCATGCACACAGTTTGTGGGCTGCGCTGGGAGCCCTGCTCTGGACTTGGTTTTGCTGTTATAAAGGTAAAAGTTGACAGTTAACAGCCAAAGCCCACATATATTCATTCCACTATGATCTCATCCTCCACTCTTTCTCCTGAAAGCCAACTAGTGCGCTGAAGGTGCTTTATTCCCCCAGACCATATTATATTTACATGAGTTCATTAGCAATACAGCGTGCCATTTTGTGTAAGTGGAATCCTACTGTATTCAGCCCTCGCACTTAGTTTAAATTGTTTTTCATAACATGCTTTTGAAGACTTACCCATCTGATACATGTAGATCTGCTTCACAGTATGGCTTCACATGACTGTACCATGTTTCATTTATCTGTCCTGTTGATGGACATTTGGGTTGTTTCTAGGTTTTTGCTAATACAAACACCACAATGCATGTTCTTATAAACCTCCCCATGCACACAGGTGGGAACTTGTACAAGGAGTTATATGGCAGGAAAGTCACCAGGTCAAAGGTGAAGTGATCTCCTCGTTCACAAAATTTAATTAGCATATTATCCAAACCTAGCTGATTAGTACAGCTTTTGAGGTCGATGGGAAGTGGGAAAGATATAATACTATAAGTCAATCATTAATGAATGTGGTTTTCTGAGCTAAACTGAAAGCTGCTGATTGCTCATCTACCTATGGTTTAGCTCAAAGTCTATGCACAACATAAGAGATGGTCTGGTCATTTGGGGGAGATGACTCTTCTTTCCATCTTGGATGTGAGGTGGGGACCAGCAGGGAGAAGCAGCCCTTCATTAAATTTCCTTGTTTTTATGTGAACTAGAAAATGTTCACAGCCTGGGTCTGGGAGGCAGATGAACCTGGGGGTTTCTGTCTCTTGGACTTTGTTACACATGACTTTTTTGGTCCAAGAAAATTCCTGGTTTAAAGCTTAGCCAGTCTTCTCTGACAAGTTTCTCAGCAGGTCTCTCCAGAGTGGCTGTGTTAGTACTTAGGGAGCTGGGCGATCAGAGTTTCTTCCAGCCATATAGGCTGTGGTGTCTTTGACCCAGGTGGGGAGCTATCCAGGGAAGAAGCAGACCTGGGTTGTATTAGAGTTAGACGCCAGGGGCGTGTCCTCCAGCTGGCCTGGTAGGAAGTCTGAGGAGGCTCCTATGGCCAGTGTCCTGAGCATTGCCTCTATGCAGCCTGCTGGGAGGACCCAGGCTTCGGCTATGGGTGAGTCAGGCTTTAGTCTCAAAGGACAAACTGATCACTGAGACAACATTTAATGTGCTTAACATTCTTTATTCTGCAGTCTTCTCTATTATCTTTTTTCTTTCTTTCTTTCTTTTTTTGAGTTGGGCCTTAACTCTGTCACTCAGGCTGGAGTGCAGTGGTACAATCGCAGTTCACCTCAATCTCAACCTCCCGGGCTCAGGTGATCCTTCCACCTCAGCCTTCTGAGTAGCTGGGACTACAGGCGCACATCATCATTCCCAACTAATTTTTGATGTTTTATAGAGATGAGGTCTTGCTATGTTGCCCAGGTTGGTCTTGAACTCCTGGGTCAAACATTCTTCCTGCCTTGGTGCCTCTCAAAGTACTGCAGTTGTAGGCAGGAGCCACAATGCCCAGCTCTCTGTTATCTTCCGCAAATAGAGTGTTTTGAACACTCTTTAGAAAATATTAAGTGGAAGACAACTTGGGGAGAAAAAGCTATAGAACCATCAAAGAAAAAAGTAAGAGACCGAAAGCTTTATCATGTGTAAGCTCTTCTAAGCCTGTGGAAGAAGCCTGGGCATTGCCATTCATTCCCACATACCATATGCCATGTTGAATTATGGGTGAGGAGAAGTCTGAGAGCTATTACTTGTGTGAATGATCTGTTCTAATGATCCAGGCGCCTGTCTGATCAGCGCTTTGTGTATGATTTCGTAGATCTGGATACTGTGGTGTGCCAGGTTATCAGACAAAAGACTTCTCAATGGCTCCCACCTGGGAAGCCGCTGGTGTGTTGACATACAAGTGTGTGCTCACATGTATAAGACTGTCTTTTTCTTTTTATTCAATCAGCTGTCAAAGCTTGAAAAACAGCAACAGAGGAAAGAGAAGACCAGAGCAAAGGGGCCTTCTGAATCAAGCAAGGAAAAAAACACTCCCCGGAAAGAGGACCGCAGTGCCAGTAGCGGAGCCGAGGGTGATGTGTCGTCTGAGCGGGAGCCATAGGCTCAGGAGGCCGAGTCCAGGTAGGAGCCCCTGGCCTGGAGGGCTTCCTCTCCCCACATGTGGGCAGCAGCCATGAACAGGGGATGGCAGGACTGTGGAGGCAGAATTCATGTCACGAATGCTCATTCTCAGTTTCCTTCAACCTGCTGCCTCCCAGGATGGAGAGGAGAGTCAGCAAATAAGATTGTGCGTGACACATTGAGATGGGAGGTGGTGGACCGCGGGGCAGGGCTGCTCACCAGGCACTTCTATGCGTGTCGCCTTCTCGGGTGCCTGCTCCATCCACAGCAGCTACATGATCCACCTTATCAGAGTGGGAGAGCACCCGCAGGCAGACCCCTGGCCAGGAGCAGTGCCGAGCCCCACCATCCCCATGACACCATTCTGGGAGGGCACCGTCACCTGCAGTGGCCTCCCCACATGATCTTCTCCCTTGTGTTCTTCCACCCTTCACCTGGTCCCACACAGTATTGCCATTTGCTTTTCCTAAAGTGACACTTTATTCCTGTTATCCCACGCCCAGGGCTGTGTTGAGGTTCCCTGTAGCCTTGAGTCCACCTCCCTGCCGGGAAGCCTTGAAGATGTGATCCGGCCATCCGATGGCCCTGTGTTCAAGTGCCTCCCTCAGTGGACATGTTCTTGAGAGCCTCCTGTTTTGCAAGGGACTGCACCAAACACTGAGTGCACATGTGAGGGACCTGGGCCCTATCCCAGGGAGTCACATGTTCAGGGAGGAGCAGGGAGATAGTGATGCTTATGGTGGGGACGTGATGTGGTGTGGGGGTAGAGAGGGGAGGTCAGGAACCAGGAATATAGAAAATAAGAAGAAACTGGGGAGTCCAGCATGGAATGCCAACTTAATGGTTCCCAAGATTTAAAAAAATTTTTTTAAAAATTATGGTAAACAATAGCAAGAACCTGGAAGCAAACTTGCTGTCCATCAAAAGAGGATTGGATTAAAAAAATGTGGTACATATACACAATGGAATACTACGCAGCCATAAGAAAGAACAAAATCATGAATTTCGCAGCAACCTAGATGGAACTAGAGTCTATAATACTGAGTGACCTCTCACAGAAACAAAAAACTGAGTATCACATGATCTCACTCATATAGTAGACCTTGATCACCCAACATATTACAACAAGAAAATGACTGACAGTGGTGGGAAACGATGGGGGGGTGGGAGGGATAGGGGAAACGATTAATGGCAGCAAATACCTGTCTGGGGATGGGGGGACACTTCTTACAAACAAGGGTGCCTGAACGAGACATATTTGTGTACCTAACCCTTAAATGTACCCCTCAATATCACAATAAAAAATAATAATAATAAAAAAAAAATTATGGTAAAATTACTCAGCAACATCTTATTTCCATCCCGCTAATTTCTGGGCGACAGTGCATACTTTATATAACCTCTGTTTCCTTGGTTTTTCTTCTATTAAGAGAGGAAAACTCATGTCCTTCAGCAGAGCTGTTGTGGAAAGTAGGATGTTGAAGTCATGATGCCAGGACCAGCCCCAGCAGGCTGGGTGGGGAGGGGCAGCCTGGTACCCCCATGTTTTCATGCTGTCTTTCCAAGCTTCCCTGGCCCACAGGTGAGTGGGGTGGAGAGATAGGTCCCAGCACCCCTTCTGTCCCCTGGATAAAGGGTGCAGGGACCGACAACTCACTAGTCTGAGTTTTAACAGTGGGCAGTTACGTGGCACAGATGTTCACCTCTCCATGCCCAGCATGTGGGGAGTGGCCCCACCCTAGTGCTATTCACTCTCTGCCCACTCAGGTGTGGCCCCCAGTTTGCCCTCCAGTTCCGAAGAGGACCGTGCGTATAACCTTCTCCCCAGTTAACCGGGACCTTAGCAACAAGTTTAAAACAACTTGAATGTTCAGACTCCAATGAAGAACTCGATGAATGGGGGAAGGATAAACATCTAAGCACTTGTCCCCCAGTAACCAGACTCAACCTATCAATCCAAACACAACACATGCGCGCACACACACAACCAAATGCAAATGTGCCTTGTAGTTTTGTATTTTCAAAACAGCTTTAAAAATTCTAATACTGCCTTGCTGATTCCTTTCCGGTTTGTACTGTTAACCCGCTAATGTGTTTTATGCACTTAATGTCTTGATTTTTTGCTTTAACTATATCTGATCAGTGCTTTGAAAATCTTTGTTTTAATCCTGGGTCAACGCAGAAATTAAAAGATTTCCGGAAACAAATGAAAATAAAGGCACATCTTACCAAAACTTCTGGGATACCATGAACAGAGTACTGAGAGGGGAATTCATTTCTTTTTTAACACAAATCAAGAAAATGGAAAGATCACACATTAACAGCCTAACAAATCACCTAAGGGAGCTGGAGAGACAAGACCACCAAAACCCTAACTTCAGCAGAAGAATCCAGATCACCAAAGTAAAAGACCAAATACAGAACATAGAAGACAAAAATATAATAGAAAAAAATTGACAAAACAAAAAGCTGGCTCTTTGAAAGGATAAACAAGACTGATGGACCCCTAGCCAGACTGACCAAGAAGAAGAGAGAAAAAACCCAAATAAACACAATCGGAAATGCAAAAGATCAAATAACAATGAACCCTGAAGAAATACAAAAAATTATCAGAGATTACTATTCACACCTGTATGGAAACAAACTCGAAAACCTAAATGAAATGGAGGACTTTCTGATATCACACACCTCCCCAGGTTGAAACAAGAAGAAATTGAGACATTAAGTAGACCAATAACAACCCAGAAAATAGACTGTATCATAAGAAAACTACCCACAAAAAAAAAGTCTTGGACCAGACGGCTTTCCAGTGGAGGTCTGCAAAACATACAAGAAGTAGCTGATACCAATCCTATTGAAAGTATTCCAAGCAATTGAGAAAGATGGAACTCTCTCCAAATTATTTTATGATACCTAAACCAGGTAAAGATCCAACAAAGAAAGAGAGCTACAGGCCAATATCCCTGATGAACATAGATGCAAAAATACTCAACAAGAGTCTAGCAAATCAGAGCCAACAACACATCTCAAAAATCATCCACCATGGCCAAGTAGGCTTCATCCCTGGGGTGTAGGACTGGTTCAACAAGGTCCACAAGACCATAAATGTAATTAAATACAACAACAGATTTAAAAATAGGAATCACATTATTATATCAATAGATGCAGAAAAGGTTTTCAATAAAATGCAGAATCCCTTCTTGATAAAAACCCTTGAACACCTAGGCATAGAGGGAACATACTTCAACATAGTAGGAACCATCTATGATAAACCCACAGCCAACATATTGCTAAAAGGACAAAAATTAGAAGCATTTCCCCTGAAAACTGGAACGAGACAAAGCTGCCCACTTTCACCACTCTTGTTCAACATAGTATTGGAAGTCCTAGCAAGAACAATCAGACAAGACAAGGAAATCAGGGGTATCCAAGTAGGGAAAGAGGAAGTCAAGCTATCCCTCTTTGCTAATGATATGATCCTGTATCTTGAAAACCAAGAGAATCTGTCAAAAACCTGCTTTCACTGATAAAGGACTTTGGCAAAGTCTCAGGGTTCAAAATGTGCAAAAGACTGTCACATTCTTATATACCAACAACAAACAGGCAAAGGACCAAATAAAAAGCACAATCCCATTCACAATAGCTGCATACACACACACACACACACACACACACACACAAATGAAAATACCTCAGCATCTTCCTAATCAGAGAAGTGAAAGTCCTTTACAATGAAAACTACAAAACATTGCTCAGAGAACTCAAAGATGACACAAACAAATGGAAAAATACCCCATGTTCATGGATTGGAAGAATCTACATTGTTAAGATGTCCATCCTCTCCAAGATGATCTATAGATTTAATGCAATACCCATTAAATTACCAGCATCATCTTCTCAGACCTGAAAACAACAGAACAGAAATTCATATGGAATCATAAATGACCACGAATAGCCAAAACAATTCTTAGCAAAAGAAGCAAAGTGGGAGAGATCACACTTCCAGACATTAAACTTTATTATAAGGCTACAGTAATCAAAACATCCTGGTATTGGTACAAGAACAGGCATATAGACCAATGGAACAAGACAGAGATTCTGGAAGTAAAACCTCAATTTCTCAATCAACTAATCTTCAAAAAGTGTCCACTAACAACCACTGGGAAGAGGAGAACTTATTCAGTAAATGGTGCTGGGAAAACTGGCTGGCCACATGCAGAAGATTAAAACAAGACCTCTACCTATCACCATACACAAAAATCAACTCTATATGGATCAAAGATCTAAACGTAAAACCTCAAACTATAAGAACCTTAGAAAATGCAGGAGACACCCTTATGGAAATTGGATTGGCAACCAACTCCTGGTCAAAACTTCATGTGCCCATGTCATAAGATAGACAAGTAGGGCCTCATCAAACTGAAAAGCTTCTGCAAAACCAAAGAAACCATCAAGAGAGCGGGGAGACAGCCCACAGACTGGGAAAAAATATTTGCCAACTGTATACCTGACAAAGGCCTAACATCTAGGATCTACAAGGAACTCAAACATGTCAAAAAGAAAAAAACAAGCAGTCCTATTAAAAAGTGGGCAAGCCGGGCTCGGTGGCTCAGCCTGTAATCCCGTGCCTGGGGAGGCTGAGGTGAGTGGATTGCCTGAACCTGCAGATTTGAGACCCACCTGGGCAACTTGGTGAGACCTCATCTGTACAATAAATCAAAAAACTAGCCGGGTGTGATAGCACGTGCCTGTAGTTCCAGCTACTTGGAAGGCTGAGGCAGAAGGATCGCCGGGGCCCAGCAGGTGGAGTGGAGGCTGCAGTGGCCGGGAGCGGCCACTGCACTCCATTCTGGGTGACAGAGGGAGACTCCAACTCAAAAAAAAAAAAAAAAAAAAAAAGTGGGCAAAAGATCTGAGTAGACACTTTTCAAAAGAAGACATATGAGCAGCCAACATATACATGAAAAAAATGCTCAGCCTCTCTAATAATCAAAGAAATGTAAATTAAAACTATACTGAGATACCATCTAATTCCAGTCAGGATGGTCATCATCAATAACTCAAAAAACAACAGATGCTGGAGAGGATGTGGGGGAAAGGGAACACCTCTGCATTGTTGGTGGAAGTGTAAACTAGTACAACCTCTGTGGAAAACAGTGAGGTGATTCTTAAAAGATCTAAAAATTGACCTTCCATATGCCCCAGCAATCCCCCTTCTGGGAACATACCTGCAGGAACACAAATCATTCTACAGAAAAGATACCTGTGTACACATGTTTATTGCAGCACTATTCACAATAGCAAAAATATGGAACCAACCATGCTGCCCATTGAAAGTAGACTGGATTTTCAAAATGTGGTACATGTACACAATGGAATATTATGCAACTATAAAGAAGGACAAAATTATGACCTTCACAGCAACTTGGGTGGCTTTAGAGTCTATCATACTCAGTGAATATCACGTATTCTCACTTGTAAGTGATCCCTGAACAATTATCATAATACTACAAGAAAGGAATTGGCAGGAGTGGGAAACTGCCAGGGAGGGGAGCGGGGTGGGGAGCACTTCACATCAATAAGGGTACCTGATCTCAAACCAGGTGATGTGAGGACCAAAGTGAGGCCCAAACTTTACCTGTACAATGACCGTTTGTATACCTATCCCTGAATTGTACCCCACATCTTTAAAAGAATATCTTTGAATGACTTGAAGACTTCCATTTACTTTAGATTTGGCCTCAGAATAATTCCAGTGGAGAATGTTCCATGTGCATCAGGGTCCTGTGGCCATGGGGCAGCCTGGGGTTAAATTTTCTATTTCTGTGGGCAAGAAAAACACTCAAGGACCCTGGGGCAGATGAGGGGACAGTAACTGCACGTGACACAGCACACCCAGGAGGAGGGCATGCTCACAGGAGGAAAGAGGGTGGGAAAGGAGGGTGGGAGGGGAGAGTGGGCATGTCTTTCCGACATCTCCCAGGTTCAAGATGGAAATTTCTCATGGACTTGTAGGCATTTACTTCTTGCTTCTCTCAAGTTAATGAAAGTTGTAAAAATTTGTAATTGTGTTTATTTTCTTCTCAAGGTAGTGCAGATTGGGTAGCATAGAACTTGGTGTGAGAGGTGCCATTGTCAGCCACCCAGAAACCAGAGAGGGTTCACAGCCACGGGAGCAGACCCCAGGCCTCAGGAGTGGGGTTTGGAAAAGAGGAAGCAGGTGTGTTTTTCCCTGTAAGTCAAGTCAAGTCCATTGGCTGCAATAAACTCGACTTACAGGGAAAAACACACCTGCCATTGCAGCCAATGAACTTGACTTGCGGTCAAATTCACTATGACCCTAGGGAAGAGGTGGGAGGGGTAAAAAGGAGGGATGGAGGGGAGGCTCCTGCCAGCAGAGAGGGAGGGGAGCCAGCCCTCCGTTTGGGGGAGTCGGCAGGAAGAGTAGAGGGATGACTGTACTTGTGTGTTCTGGCCCTTGTTCCAGGCCAGGGTCCTTGGATGGAGTTGGGTCCAGGGAGACCTGGAAGCTGTGGGGGCTTGTGCTTTGGTCCCTGAGGGAATTCTGGGGGAGGGAGACTCTATGCAGGATGGCTATGGGTCTCCGAGACGCTGCTGTAGCCACACAAAGGGGGTGTTGGGAGGTCTGCCATGGTGCCTCCCAGCGTCACCATGTGGTGGAAAAGACTTTCAGGGGTGCAGAAGAGAGCTGCATTGGGTCTGTTGGGCTGACTGTGGGTCCTGGGTAGATGAGTGAGGTGAGCCTGCCCCAGTGGCTGTGAGGGAGTGGCAGGGGTAGCTTCATCAGGAGCTCAGCTCTTCACAGCACTGACATCCCTCCAGGTCTCAGCCGTGACCTCATCCTGTGTGAGACTTGAAAAGGTTGGTCATGCTAGTGAGAGCTGAGGTAAGGCTAGGTCAGCCAGGCAGGACCCTGGCCCCCAAGTAAGAGAAGCCAAACCTCAAGTGGCCTGCCACCCTTCAGTGGTGTGGCACCAGGGCCCAGGCCCCAGCTGTACCAGCCCCCAGCCAGAGGCCACTGAGGGCCCAGAGCCCTGTCAGCACCAAGGGAAGACAAAACTCTGGGTGCTTGAGATTTCCCCTGAGCTGCTCAGTGGGTGGAGGTCCATGAACAAATTTCCACTGGCTCATGAAAACATGGAAGCCACGTTTTCTTTGCACCAATTTGTGTAGCACTGTCTGGGTTTGGACTAAGCACACAAGGAAAACCGTGTACTGACAGTTTAACCCAGCCATTCAGTTGCATTTACATAAAAGGCAGCAGCTGCAGAGCCTGGTGTCTGGTTCCCATGTCAGGTATAGGCAGTGTCTGGGCTTAGAGGGGTCCTTCTGAGCCTGCCAGCCACCCCTGACACATGCTCAGCCAACCAGGACCCTGGGGGACTAGGAGTGCCCACACTGAGAATTTAGCCACATTCCCAGATTGTAAGACCCTGGAGGGGACCAGGACCAAGTGACAGCTGGTGCTCCAATCATACATTTGATTTTTGTTGCTCTTAGGTTTTTGTTGTTCCTTCTGATGAACTTTGCCATCCCAGCAGGCCAAGAATCCTCACCTAATGTTCACGTATCTGTAAGAGCTGAATTAAGTGGCGACGGACCTTGGCATTGGTTTTGCTATACAGAAAAGCAGCAGCCCCTCATTAGGAGGCTCATCGTTAGCTTTTCTTTAAAACCAGAAGAGCCCTAGGGAGTCTTGCAAGTCCTCAGGGAGCAGCTTTGAGTTTCCAAGGCATGAGGAGAAAGACAAGGCGAGGGAAAATGGAGTGAGAAACTGCATGAGATCTGGCAGATTCTTTGAAAATGAGTCAAAAATCTTCATGATTCAGAGGATGTTCCCAGGGCGTCGGCATTTCTCTGTCTCTTTGCAAGTGTTGCTTCTTATTTTATCCAGTGGACATGAAGCTGCTAAAATTACCTTCCATTTTTGTCCTCTGTCTCACTTCTTTGATCTCTGTCACCTCGCTGGGAGGATGCACTGTTTTCTCAGAGGTTGCTGCTCAGTTATTTCCCTTTCTGGCCACCATGACAGGCACCAGGGCAACCTCACTCTAAGGGAATGTGTGTCTGCTTGGGATTACATTCAGGTGTCACCTCATGGGAGTATTTCCTTAGCTGCTGTGACCAGGGGTGGGAGGACCACACTCCTGACTGACACCCACACTTCTGTCCTCAAATGTCAACACACTTGAAACCAAACAAGGGAAGTGTTTGGGAGGCTGCCATGTGTTTGCTTTTTCAGTGTGACCTTTGTCTGAACAGTAAGATGTGTCCTGGCTGAGCCCTCCTCTTCCTGATGAGTAGAAGCAGCCATGTGTGCATGTGTGTGTGTATGTGTCTGTGTGTGTGTGTGTGTGTGTGTGTGTATGTGTGTTCTGTTAGGAGGATACTTGATCCCTTTTCACCATTTCATCCCTGTATGAGGTAGGATTTATTTCATTCTCAGAGCTTCACTCTGCTTTCCTATGTCAGTGTCCATACCACATTGTCAAGTCCATGTGCCAGTATCCCATGGTATGAAACTAGCTATGCCTCTGAAGTGCTGGTTTTATGTTTTTAACTTAAAACGCTTTTTTTAAGTGATTGCTATGTTGTTTGCAGTATACATTTTACACTAATCTAAATCTACCCTCAGATGACCCTGTTCTACCCACATAGTGTGGGGACCTTATCGCGACAGCTTGTCTTCAGCTCCTCTCTCCCATCCTGTGACGTTGTTGTCATTCACTTCACTTCTGATATTTCCAATATCTGTGTCGTATCTGATCTCATTCAGATGATCCCTTTGGGTTTGTTGACCTTCTTGAATCTGTAAATGTATGTCTTCCAATACATTTGGGATAGCTCAGTCAGTGTCTCTTCAAGTATTTTTTTCTGCCCCACTCTTTCTCTTCTTACCTGGAGGAGGTTTCTGTTCTCAAACCTTAAGAGTCATTTTGGCCTTTGTTATCCATGGGGTTGATTGGCTTCCTCACCGATACAGAGTAGGCACATGATGGGCCTTTCCCAGCACGGGATTGGGTGTTCTCCATGCGTAGGCTTTCACCTCTTTTGCCTTATTTGTTAGAAAATGCATTGGTAAGAGGCTGGCCACAATGATTGGTTCTTGCTATTGCTAAGGTGCAAAACCAAGCTTACTCATAACTCAGAGTGTGCCGTCTGATGCAGTAGCCATGAGTTGCATGTGGATTAACTTAAATGTAAACTAAAGTTAAATAAAATTTAAAGTTCACTTTCTTAGTCACAGCAGCCACATTTCAAGTGCTCAGTAACCACATACAGCTGGCAGCTGCCGTATTGGACAGCACTGATTATAGAATCATCCTATCCTTGCTGAAAATTTACCTGGATAGCACTAACCTAGAGGGACCAAGGTATGATTTTGAGACCATCATGTGAACCATATTAAGTCCTATATGACTGACATGATTAAATGTAAATATATACAAATATGCTTGAGAAATAGATTGGGGAAGAAGTTAAGCCAAAAAATAAAAACCAATCACTGTCAGAATTGGTTCCTTTCACTTTCAGATGACATCATCCTTCTCCCACCCCCCCCCCCCCACTCCCATTTTATTGCATCGTGCCAAGCTTTCCATTCTCAGGAAATCAACCCACTCCTTTAGT
>CAUYQG010142556.1:0-20095 GCA_963574415.1 Tarsius wallacei
TAGCGCGCGCCTGTAATTCCGGCTACTCGGAAGGCTGAGGCGGAAGGATCGCCGGAGCCCAGCAGGTCGAGGCTGCGGTGGCCGGGAGCGGCCACTGCACTCCAGTCTGGGCGATCGAGTGGGACTCCAACTCAAAAAAAACAAAACAAAACAAAACAATATTTGCTTGGGTGGTTACCATATTTTAGTGTACTGCATCTGTACATATGACCTCTATATGCAGCATAATGCTGGCCCACAATAGATCAATGAAATAAAAAGTTGGTTTTATGAAAAGATAAAATTGACAAACCTTTAGCCAAACTAACTCGGAGAAAAAGAGAGAAGACCCAAATAAATAAAATAAGAAATGAGAAAGGAGGCATTACCACTGATGACACAGAAATTCAAATGATTATTAGAAAATAATTATAAGAATAAGAAATTATGCACCAATAAATTAGAAAACCTAGAAGAAGTAGATGAATTTCTAGACACATATGACTTACCAAGATTGAAGCATGAAGAAATCCAAAACCTGAATAGATCAATAACAAGTCATGAGATAGAAGTGGTAATAAAAAGCAGCCCAGCAAAGAAAAACCCAGGACCTGATGGCTTCACTTCTGAGTTCTGCCAAACATTTTAGGAAGAACTAATACTAATTCTAGTCAAACTATTTCACAAATTCAAGGAAGAAGGAATACTTCCAAACTTTTTCTACTAGTATTACTCTGATACCAAAACCAGACAAAGACACAACAACAAGAAAAACTACATTGATGCAAGAATCCTCAACAAAATATTAGCAAATCAAATTCAATCACACATTAAAAAGATTATTCATCATGATCAAATGGGCTTCATCCCAGGGATGCAAGGACGGCTCAACATACCCAAGGCCATAAATATGATACATCATATCAGCAGAATGGAGGACAAAAACAATATGATCATTTCAATTAGGCCAGGCATGGTGGCGCACGCCTGTAACCCCAGAACTTTGGAGGCGGAGACTGGGGGATTGCTTGAGATCGCAAGTTTGACACTAACCTGGGCAACAGTGAGACCTCACCTGTACAAAAAAATAAAAAATTAACCAGGTGTGGTAGTGCATACCTATAGTCTCAGCCACTTGGGGAGCTGTGGAGGAAGGATCACTTGAGTCCAGGAGGTGGAGGCTGTGGTGAGCCATGCTTGTGCCGTTGCTTTCCAGCCTGGGTGACACAGTGAGACCTCAACTCAAGAAAACAAAAACAAGACAACTCCCATAAAACTAGGTTTAGAAAGAACTTACCTCAACACGATAAAAGCAATATATGGCAAACTCACAGCTGTTATCACACCAAATGGGGAAAACTGAAAGTTTACTCTAGGATCTAAAACAAGACAAGGACTCCAACTTTCACCACTTTTATTTTTTGTTTATTTTTATTGTAAATGTTTAAATTATTATTTTAGATTCAGGAGATACATGTGCAGTATTAGAAGTTCTAGCCAGAGCAATTAGATGAAGGAAAGAAATATAGGACATCTAAATTGGAAAGGAAGAAGTCTATTGTTTGTAGACAATATAATCTTATATTTAGAAAAACCCAAAGACGTCGCCAAAAAACTATTAGAACTGATCAACAAATTGAGTAAGTTGCAGGATATGAAATCAATATACTGAAATCAGTAGGATTTTTGTATGCCAGCAGCAAACCATCTGAAAAAGAAACAAAGAAAATAATCTCACTTAAAATAGCTAAAAATAAAATAAAATACCAGGAATAAACAACTGTAAAAGTGAAAGATTTCTGCAATGAAAACTATAAAGCACTGAAAAAAAATTGAAGAGGACATACACAAAATGGCAATATATTCTATGTTCATGGCTTGAAAGAATCAATATTATTAAGATGCCCATGCTACTCAAGGCAATCCACAGATTCAATGCAATTCCTATCAAATTAGCAATGTCATTTTTCATGAATTAGAAAAAATAACCCTAAAATTCATATGGAGCCATGAAGGACCCAGAATACCCAAAGCCATCTTGAACCAAAAGCACAAAACTGGAGGAATCACATAACCTGACTTCAAATTTTTCTACAGAGTCATAATAATTATATCAGCATAATAAACGTAAAAACACGGACACAAAAACAGACACATAGACCAATGCAACAGGATAGAGAACCCAGAAATAAATCCACACATTTCATGAAAATCAGTCCATTCGTTTTCAACAAAGGTGACAAGCATATATTGGGAAAAGAATGGTTTCTTCAATAAGTGGTATTGAGGCTGGGTACAGTGGTGCAAGCCTGTAATCCCAGCACTTTGAGAGGTCAAGGCAGGAGGACTGCTTGGAGGTCAGGAATATAAGACAAGTCTGGGCAACATAGTGAGACTCTGTCTCTACCAAAACAAAAACAAAAGTTAGCCAGGCTTGATGGTGCATGCCTGTTGTCTCAGTTACTCAGGAGGCTGAGGCCAGAGGCTTGCTTGAGCCCAGGAGGTCAAAGTGCAAGTGAGCCGTGATTGTGCCACTGCACTCCAGTCTGAGTGACAGAGTGAGATACTATCTTGAAAGGAACAAAAGAAGGAAGGAAGGGAGAGAGGAAGGGAGGAAAAAAGTGCTGAGAAAACTGAATATCCACATGCAGAATAAAACTAGACCCCTATCTGTCACCATATATGAACATTAGATCAAAACAGATTAAAGCCTTAAATCTAAGACATGAAACCACTAAAAGAAGATATTAGGGCAACACTTTGGGACATTGGTCTGGGCAAAGATTTCTTAAGACCTCAAAAGCACAAGCATCCAAAGCAAAAATGGACAAATGGGATCACAACCTTAAAAGCTTCTGCAAAGCAAAGGAAACAATTGACAAAGTAAAGAGACAACTCACAAAATGGGAGAAAACATTTGCAAACTGCCCATCTAACAAGGGATAAACAACCAGAATATATACATAGCTAACAACTCAGTAAGAAAAACGGTGAAAAATAATCCAATAAAAAATGGGCAAAAGATCTGAGTAAACATTTCTTGGAGGAAGACATACAAATGACCAATTAAGTATAAGAAAAAATGCTCAACACACCAATCATTAGAGAAATACGTGCAAAACTATAATGAGATATCATCTCAACCAAGTGAAAATGGCTTTTATCCAAAAGACAGGCAATAGTGGATGCTGGTGACGATGTGGAGAAAGGGGAAACTTGCACACTGTTGGTGGAAATTTGGAACTGCCATATGACCTGGAATTCCCAAAAGAAATGGACTCAGTATATTGCAGGGATACCTGCACTCTCATGTTTATTGCAGCAGTGTTCACCACAGCTAAGTGGAATCCGCCTAAGTGTCCATCTGTGGATGGATGAGTAAAGATGTGGCCCACATTCCCAAGGGAATATTACTCAGCCATGAAAAAGAATGAAATTCTTCTATTTGCAACTACATGAACAGAACTGGACAACATTATGTTAGGTAAAATAAGCCAGGCACAGGAAGACAAATATCACATATTCTCTCTTACACGTGGGATCTAAAAAACAAAAACTGAACTCACGGAGATGGAGAGTAGCCTAATGGTGCCCCCAGAGGCTGGGAGGGGGATAACGTGGGATGGTTAATGGGTGAAAAATACACCCAATACTCGGTAGCACAATAGGGCGACTGTAGTTAAAAATAACTTATTGTATATTTTAAAATAACTAAAAGAGCGGAACTGGAATGTTCGTAACACGGAGAAATGATAAATGCCTGAAGTGATAGACACCCCAATTTCCCTGATTTGACCATTACACATTGTATATTGGCATCAAAACGTCACATGCACCCCACATATAAGTACAACTATTATGTACCCATAAAAATAAATAAAAAATGAAAAAACCTATAAAAAGCTAAAAAGAAAAAAAGCCTAAAAACAATTCTTAGCAGGCCCTCAATATAGTAGATAAATAGTCAGCAGTAGGAACAAATAAGTAAGGCCAGAAAGAACCTAGAAATTACTAAGGAGTGGCGCTGCGGGTCGTGATAGTGCTTGATATACATCTGGACAAAAATATGTTTGTGTTTTTGCGAGGCTGGGCGTGCTTTATTTAGCTACCTAAATAGCAAGTATCTACATAAACCTTCACATACCTTTTAGAAAGAGGGCGATTTCTGCATTATTATACGTCAGCCATAACATTTATAGTTCCAGGAATTTATCCATCTTGTCTAAGCTGTCCTGTTGCAAAGCATAGGCACATGCCTTATGAATAAAAAACAGACTAGGATAATCTTCACTTTCAAGTAAATTCTTTTTTTTTTTTTTTTTAAAGAATAAAACAGTGAAATCACAAAATTTCTCCATTCTCTTCCACCATATGGGTTTCTTTGAGGTTTAATAAGATTACAAATAAAGCAGCTTTGAGATGAAATATAAAACAGTGGACAAGAGTTTAGGAACATTCTGAAGCAGCAAGCATTCTATCCTAATGTCACTAAGCTTTCTGCGTAAGTAAGACAGGAAACAGAGCGAGAACTCTCATTTGTTCTAGCAAGAAAGCATAAATATTGGCTTTGTATGAAGCCAATCTCTTGCAGCTGTACACCAGCTCTCAAGTATTAAAAAGATTCTTAAATTCCCAGGGAAACAAAAATCAATTTCAGTCATATGCATCTGTATATAAACCCATTGTGCTTTATTTCAAATATTTTCTCATCAAAGAATTTGGAAGGAAAGTTTTTTGATGATAAAGTTTCCAGTTTACCTATTACAGTAGTGTAAATAGTTGAATGACTTCCAGCAACTTTGCTTAGAAAATTTCAATGTCTGTATAACATGCCAATGATAGCTCAGCGTTAATGTCCATATTCTATTTCATTATTTGGCAAGATAATCACTCATAGCAGTAGACTGGAATTCTGATGGTCACTTTCAGAGATGATATTTCATTTTCGTCATAGCACACTGGATGGTAGTTTTTGCTTTTCTTGCCCTCTTGGCCACATACTCATTTCTCAGATTGTATGAAAAGTCTGTTTTATCAGGTAAAGCTTAGAATGAGCTAAGCGACTACCATTTTAATCCCAAATCAGTATATGTAGTCAGGTCTTGAAAGAATTCCAATCACTGTAGCCCTTGTTCATATTTTAGATGGATAATAATGCTTTTGTGTCATTTTTCTTGGAGTTCATTTTATATATTATGAAATTATAACTACCAGTATAGTGACTATTGTTTACATGGCTTAAAGAAATAAGTAAATGTGATATTCATTTTCTGACTTTTGTAAGACTCTGCATTGGTGAAGTGAAATATTATGTGTATTTGCTAAAGTTTGGAGAAATAAAGTAAAGGTGTGCTTCTCAAACTCTAGTGTGCATTTGCATCTCCTGGAGAGCTAGTTTAAGACAGATTCCTAGGTCTCACAACTAGAGGTTCTGATTCAGTAGTTCTGGGTGGGGTTTGGGACTTTGATTTCCAGAAGTTCTCAGGTGATGCTGATGTTGTCAGTTCAAAGACCATCATCCTCTGAGAAGCAGTGAAATCCAATGTAGTGGTCAACAGCAAAGGGTCTGTAGTTAAACAATGTTGGGTTTAAATCCTGATTTCCTGTTTAAAAGTTTATTGATTTGGGATTAGTTTACTTAAAATATGTTTAAGTCTTGGCTTTCTCACCTGCTACAGGGGTTTTGTAAGTATTAGATAATGTCTGTACAGCCCTTGACATTGTGCTGGACAGATACCTGGTAATAAATGATAGCCTTGATTAGTAAGAATGACATAGTTTCTTTTTCTGTGATCCGTCTGGTTGAACATGTCTATATGAGGAGTTATTTGATAAGTGGGTTAGCGAGCATTCAGGACTTAAGTTGTTCAGGGTGGGCCCTGAAACCCTTAAATATTTTGACCCGTGTGCTTTCCTTAAACAGAAACTCCAACTAAACACCATGATACAATTTTGTTTGGTTCTGTCCTTTATTTTTCATCTTGATAACTTTGTAATTCCACAGTTATATCTCCTTATGAATGCTCTTTTTAAGAACATCAGTTTAGTTTCAAACTCAAACTCAAGTCTTTGGAGGCTAATATCCTTTCTCTCCATATTTTGTTATTAAGAGGCCTGGTGTTCTGCCAAGGCAACATATTAACAAATTTAAGCTTGAGATTTTCATTGTCATGTGAACACTGAAATTGGCTCTCAATTACACTAGGCAGCCAATTCAACAGGATATGTGAATTGGATTTACAACGAACACGTTTGTGAAATCATTGCTTGATTTTATGGTTTGTTTTTAATTTGTTCAAAAAGCATGCTCCACCAGTCACAAAAATCTCAGCCAATTCAGACCCAAGTTTATTTTGAGAAATATGTAATTTTACTTTAGTCAAGTGTTAATACATTTGTTTTACATTCAGTCACTTATTCAGTTGTTCATTTAACACTTAAGTCCATCTTGCTGGTAGCACTGGGCTAGAAACTAAGGAAAAGACTTATCTCACCCTCCTAGAGCTTATAGTTTAATGAGAAAGGTAAAATCACAGCTATTAGAACATTATCTCCAGTCCTTACCCGTTAACAAGTGTTAAAAAATGTCTCTGTTCATACCCAGTTACTTGTGAATCTGTTAACCATTGTTCAAAGCTTAAGACACATCACTAGGTGGCGTCTTCCAGAAGTAGGATCCTTCAGGGTGTCTAACCAAAGAAGAACTTTACCTTTCCTATAGCTTTATTTGTAAAATGAAGGTAGAAAAGGCAAATCAATTGAACAGTGTAGCTTGCAATGAACTGTTATGTAAATTCTCTAGCAAAAAGACATGACTGAAGACAATAGCAACCTGTACATTCCATTTGAACTTTTGACATATTCAAACAAGGCAGGAGTTTACATTCATATGGTCTGCTATGTACTGAATGTTTGTGTCCTCCCCAGATTCATCTGTTGAAGCCCTGACTCCCAGTGTGACAGTATTTGGAGATAGGGCCTTTGGGAGGTAATTAGGATTAGATGAGGACATGAAAGTGGAGCCTTCATGATGGGATTAGTGCCTTTATCAGAAGAAACACCAGAAAGCTTGCTCTCCCTCTCCTCCCATTCCCTCCTCCACCATGTGAAGACATGATGAGAAGGCTGCCATCTGCAAATCAGGAAGAGAGACCTCACCAGAAACCGAATTGGTTGGCATTTTGATCTTGGACTTCCCAGCCTCCAAAACAGTGAGAAATAAATTTCTGTTGTTTAAGTCACCCAGCTGATGGCAGCCCCTGCAGGCTAAGAAAGATCACAGAGATTTGTACAAAACTGGAAACTCTCTAAACATCTCTCTTATTAATCCCAGACAGGGCCCTTCAACCCCAGTCTGCCATGATGGCTCTTTACCTTGCCTGGACACAATGGGCTCTTTCTTGCCTCTACTGTGTCTCCTTGTGCTATTTTCTTTATCTAAGATGCTTTCCCTAATTCTTCCACTTCTGGCTGAGAGACTCATCTCTAAACAGTCTTTCCTGATTAGCCCTGCTCCTTTCCCAAACAAGCCTGCATTTCAAAGTGCATTGTGTTTCACCATGCACTTACATGCATCTCAATCTACTGTGTCCTTCAAGGATGTGGGTCTTCTCTCCTCAACTAGACCTTGATCATTCCCAAGACAAGCCTAGGGTGTAGATTTTTCAAATCTTTTGTATCCTCCATTGGCCCTGTTAGAGTGTTGTGCAAACAAAATGGGACTAAAACTTACTAAATGAACATTGAACTGGAAGCTAGAGCCAATAGATGTTCTAAGGCAAATGATTCAAACAATACAAGGAAGCGCAATAAAATTCTGGCTCCGGAGATTGCGGGGGGTGAGGGGAAGGGGGACTCGTTCTGGATAAGCGCATTTAATAGATGGCTGAGGATTTATCCTTTTAAACACCAAAAGTTTTACTTTTAATTATCTTGGATGGAAACCTTTCCAATATATTAATCTTCCTTGCCTTCTAAAATAGTGGATTATGAACACAGTCCAGCTAGATGACATGGGGTGGTCATTAAAGGTGTTATTGAGCTGTAACATTGAGAAGCCTCGGGTCTTCCTGAGGGATGCAGAACTGTTTGTCTCTCTTCTAAATGGCTGCAGATTGCTGCGTTTTTATTGTTCTTCTGTGTTTTGATTTTTCTGGGTCCCCCCCTTGCTGCTGTCCATCTGGAGGATGCCCGAGTGCCTGACTGTGCCATTTCCACTCCCTGATCCTCACTGGCTGCTTCTCATCTGAAACGAGTTTGGAAATCAAATGCCCAAGCTCTCTGTGACTGTTGTGATTCTTGTTGTTAGAAAGTGTATAAGCTAAGAGCAAAGGGTTGGCTGTGAGGGCTTACTAGGTTCTCCATGGTTAAACTGTGCAGGCGTCCAGCACATCTATGCTGTGAGTGCCTAGTGTGGCAGCTCTGAAGCCTTTTAAATGTACTCCTATTCTTGCTTTTCTGTTCTGAAAAGAAAACTTTCTGAATATATGTTTTTCAGATACATTAGGAATTCAAATAATCTTTGAGTGTTTGCCAAGATACATGCTAGGTGCAGACCTCTAAAATGATGTTTTCTATCTCTTTTGCTAAGTTTTCTATATTGCACTAGGACATCATAGGTACCCAGTAAACATCTGTTGAACCAATGCAATGAACTTTATAATCTGACCAGCAATAAGATTTTGACACGTAACGCACACAAACAAGCTAACAATGTAAATTATAGGATGAGTCTTAAAAGTGATACAAATAAAGTACGTACAAGGACCAAAAGATTATGTTCTGTGGGAAAATCCAAAAGGACTTCATAGGAGAGGCAGTAGTTTTGATCAACTTGAAGAATGGGATCATATTTCTTTCTTTCTTTTTTTTTTTGAGTTGCAGTCTCACTCTGTCGCCCAGACTGGAGTGCAGTGGCCGCTCCCGGCCACTGCAGCCTCGACCTGCTGGGCTCCGGTGATCCTTCTGCCTTGGCCTTCCAAGTAGCTGGAACTACAGGTGTGCGCTACCACACCCGGATCACTTTTTTATTTATTGTAGAGATGAGATCTCGCCAAGTTGCCCAGGCGGGTCTCGAACCCACGGGCTCAGGCAATCCATTACCTCAGCCTCCCAAAGTGCGGGATTACAGGTTGAGCCACCGAGCCCGGCTTGGGGTCATATTTCAATCAGCAAGAAGTTAGGGAAGCAAGAAGAGACAAGAAAACCACAGGCAAGACTCAGATGCTGGAATGGGCAGGGTGGATTTGGGAGCTGATGAGTACATTTTGGCTGGAGTGTGTGCAGGGGGTAAGAGGAGATCACATCATAATGTTACATTGGGGTCAGAGCATGGGTGGGCCTTGACTGTCAGGCTAAGGAACTTGGACTTTGCTTATTAGGTGCTAGGGAAGAGCTGAGGGTTTTTGAGCTGGAAGGCAATGTGTCTAGAGCTGGGCTCTAGAAGGATTACCTTGGTAGGAGTTGGAGGGACATGGAGCTGGAGGTGATTCCAAGGATGGAGGTGAGGGGCAATGGGCCTGAGCTAGAATGCTGGCAGAGGACACAGCAGGGAGGAACCATCGTCACGGAGGCTGCAGAGGTAGAGTAAGAACACCTGGCACGTATTTGTTGTCAGGAATGGCACGGAAGGACATGTTGAGTATAACTCCAAGCGATGTCCTTTCCAGAACTCAGAGTCCGCAAGAACAGGTTTCAGGGAGATGGTGATGGGTTTGACTTGGGATATGCTTACGTAGGAGAGCGAATTGTCGACAGCTCTGCTGAAAGGGAAATTATGTCGAAAAATACTAAACGGATGATTAATACTCACAAATGAGTGTGTATGTGGATTCAGCCCAGAAAAAGGAGATAGAAGGTCCACATCTCGTTTTTAGTGCCTTCTTGATGTGCTGTACTAAAAATAATTCTCTTCAGATAGCTTTCAACCGAACCTTTATAAGGAAGCTTTGACTTGTTTCTCCTCAGAGATCACTCTTGATAAGGCTGGGGCATCACTGTACTTGCTCACTGAGGTAGGAGTAGCTCCTCAAATCAGGAACAAAGGCGTTTCCAGGTTAGCAGTTGACGCCCCTCAGAAGGAGTAGGGAAGCTGGGGTACTACATTGGATTCTACAGGGTGGATGAATAGGGTTTAGACAAAAGCAGCTATGTCTATAAACCTGGCATGATGAGAATGATATCACACGGTCAGGGGAAGGCAGGGAGCCGCCTCTGCGTGTGGGAGGTGGAATCAACCCTCCTCAGTTTGTCATCAAAGCACGACACAGAGTCTCAGAGACTGGGGGAGTGAAGCAGCTCTTTTAATCTCGTTCTTGCGAGAATGGGTGTCTTCGGGTGAGCAGGCCCACCGTGGCAGTCACAGCCCGCATATTTATGCCTCTAAAGTGCAAGTCCTTCCCCTGGTTCCCCATTGGCTGAGTACTTCAGAGGCTGCATCACTTTCCTGGACGTCGCCTAAGCAATAATTTTGTACAAATAAGATAAAACATAAGCAGTTTCTACACAAATAAGATAAAATACCTGTTTCTGAATTCTGATTGGATCTCAATGTCCACCAAAGGAGGCCTGCCAAAAGCTAAAACCTGCTAAGAAGGGAGGAAAAACCAGGAAGTGAAGTAACAAATTGCCATTTTGAAAATGAAACACCATTTTGTTTCTTACACGTGTGGCTGGAGCACAGAGAGTGCGTGGGGAGATGTCCAATGGGCCTGGGTAGATAGGGTAGAAGTGCTGCTGAGAGCAGATGAGCACCCAGGCAGGTGAGGCCACGAACTGAGCCAGCGACTGGCCTTTGGTAGGCACTGACCATGTGCTGGCGGATGGCTGTTCAGGTTGGTAACAGCTTGGGGTCCATCAGAATTGAATGAGTCTCCTCTTGGGTTCAGATCAGCTTCAGCAGTAGGTGCTGGGTCAGAGGCCTCGAAGCACGAAAGGCTCTAGAACATTAATACCATCACCAACAACCAAGATTTACCTTTTACTTGGGCACAGTGCTCACACAGGAAGCACAAGGGAGCAAAATACCACCAGGTTCTGGTGAACCTGCTTCCTTTAACTTGTGTGGGACCCTAAGACATAACCATTCTGGACAGGAACATATCAGCTCCCTAGAAGCTGGAAAGGGAGAGATATAGCATCTAAACAACACCAAGGAGGAAAACTGCAAGGGCTCTCCACTTAGATTTGATTTTTAAAATTTTTTTAAAGATGAGTCTTGCTCTGTCACTCAGGCTGGAGTACTGTGGCACGATCATTGCTCACTGCAGCCTCAAACTTCTGGACTCAAGTGATCCTCCTGCCTTAGCCTCCCAGGAGCTAGGACTACAGGCCTGTGCTACCATGCCCAGCTAATTTTTAATTTTTCTGTAGAGATGGGGTCTCGCTATGTTGCTGGTCTCAAGTTCTTGCCTCAAGCAATCTTTCCACCTTGGCCTCCCAAAATGTTGGGAATATAGTTATGAACCACCGCACGCAGCCTCTTTTTTAAATGCAATAAATATGTACTATGCTATAGAATTGCTCTGTCCAACATGGTAGCCACTGACCATGTGCTGGTGGATGGCTATTGAGCATTTGAAATGTGACTAGTCTGAATTCAGATTTGCAGTGAGTGTAAAATAGAGACGGTTTCAAAGACAGTATGAGAAAAAGAATGTCAAGGATCTTCTTAATGCTTTTTGTACTAATTACATGTTATATACAATTTTGGATATGTTGGGTTAAATGAAATGTATTGCTAAAATAAATTCCACATTTCTTTTTAGTTTTTAGTTTCTTTAGTTTACTAGAAAATTTAAAGTAATGTATATAGCTTGCATTATTATTATATTGGACAGAACTGCTATGGAAGCACCATGTCACTTCATGCAATAATAAAATTCTTCTATCTCCTCTGATTTTTCTTACCTTTTTCTTTGTAGGGAACTTGCCAACCTGTGCACTAGGAAGAAATTCAAGCTGTAACAAACAGGTTAATGCATTATGTTGTCTAGGATTGTTTATCTGCATTTCAGTGTTTTCATGGGGATTCGTGCAATGGCAGGCTTGTTTTAACAGTCATGATGTTCAGTACAGTTTGCATATTATAAAAATTATGTAAACAACAAATTTGAACGGGGCCATTATTTGGGGCCTGTTATTTATTATTTGGGGCCATTAAAAACAAAGTTGATGAGGTGAAAGTTCTCATATTAATAACTTTCACATCAGGTAAGTTGTAGTCTGACATGTTCACACAGATCCAACCTTTTAAAGAAGTTATTGCAAAATCCTCCTCTCCCTTGGAGAGATTGGAGCCAATATCTCTATTAGAGCATCACACAGCAGTAGCAAATTCTCGAAAATTTGAAGGGTCATTTTGCGTTCACATTGGTAAACAGCAAGCAACTGATCAGAAGAGGCATTTCTGGATCTGACTGCAGGAATTCCGATGCCTTTTTTTTCCTTTCTTGGTCTAGTGGAAGTTTTGACATTTGATTTTAACACCGACCTTTAGGTTAATTTGTCCTAACTTCACAAACCTTTTCCTTCATACCAACGATCGCCTATGACTCTACAAATGTGATGTGTGTTAGCATCTGACAGAATGTGAAACAGCCTCAAGGATTCTCCACCAAAGGGCACGGACTACACAATGAAAATAAACTTAAGCTAGGATCTGAGACCTGATGTCAAGTGTTTTACTATGTTTCACAAGGCTCTTTACATTTAGGAAGCAAGTTTGTTTTTAAATAGAAGTGGCCTCTTTAAGAAAAACAAGGGGCTTTTAAAAGCTGTGTTTGAAGTGTAAGCAAGCAGAAAAAAATTCAAAAGTGAGGTGATGACTGTCAACTCCAAAGAAGAGAAGCGAGCTGTGCTGACCACGTGGAAGGTCTGCGGGTGCCTCAGAGCAGTTGAACTGCGCATGTGGACAGTCTGATAATACTCGCAGAAGATGAACCTTTGGAAGAACAGGCCGTCCTTAAACAGTTGCCACCAGCGAGATGTTGCAGAGCAAGATGGAACTGAAAGATGCTCATGTCAAGTCTTTAACATCAGGACAGCACAAATGACTTCATCTGTGCAGTGACTGAACAGGCTGTTCTCAATCGTATAATTGCTCCAGACGGAGAAACTGACTTTGATGTGTCCCGTTTTCCCTCCACACTGCGTGTTGCAACCTTGTGGACAAAAACTCTTGGCCTAATAATTACAGTCAGCATTGAAAACCTCTGCCATCAAATTATTATTACAAATAAAAGGAAGGAAAGTTAAAATCAGTCCTTCCATCCCATGTTACAGATGACATCCACCTGCACGCTGGAAGTTTTTGCACTCAAAACGGTTCAGCACTTTTTCCTCCGTAAAGTCAAACTACATTTCTGCTTAATAAATTAGCTTTATAGAGTTTTGTTTTGCTACGACGGTCACTGTCATTGCTTTTTTGGCCTGTTTGGGCAATAAATTTCACAAAGTTGATAAAATAATTAAATTATTTCACTTAGAGGAAAGAAACTCTGAGAGATCTCTTTCCTTCCCATCCAGTTGCAACTGTCAAAAGAGAGATGAGGAAGGGCGAGCGCTCCCAGGAATGTAGGGTTATCATGAGGCCGGTGTTCACACACAAAAACCCGCTGCAACTTGGGTATCTCATCTAGAAGAAAGCTTTTAGATATTAGTTTGTTATGTCCCAGAAAATTTTAAAAAGGATCATGTGTTTTAGCTTTGACTCAATGGTAAGCCTAAATAAGCAGACTCATAGCTTTTCTTCATCTGAAACTGAAAAGTATCCGAAAACCTCCACGTATATCACTCTGCCAGGCCTGATCTATCTTGCCAGTGGTAAGCCCTAGGAGTCTAGGGACTCTTAGGAAAGTTGCTTACATGATACCTGTTCCTTATAGGACTCAAGGATCTAGAGCCATGATTCCAAAGTGAAAAATAAAAAGCCACAGCCAGTCACACTGTGGTGTGTTGGGTGGCACTCTCACTACATTCCATCTGAATTTGGGGAGACTATGATAAAAGACTCTGTTTAACTGAAATTATTTTAATTTAAAATTATTTTCATTAATTCCACATCTGATTTTTATTTTTTTATTTTAAAGATGTGGGGTACAATTCAGGGTTAGGTACACAAGTGTTCATTATGCAGGTACCCTTGTTCATGAGGTGTGCCCCCCCCGGCAGTTTTCCACTACTGCCAATTCCTTTCTTATAGTATTATGATAATTGTTCAAGGTCCACTTATTTTTTATTTTTTTATTTTTTTGAGTGGGAGTCTCACTCCATCACCTGGACTGGAGTGCAGTGGCTGCTCCCAGCCACTGCAGCCTCGACCTGCTAGGCTCCGGCGATCCTTCCGCCTCAGCCTTCCGAGTAGCTGGAACTACAGGCACGCGCTTCCACGCCCGACTAATTTTTTGATTTATTGTAGAGATCAGGTCTCGCTTGCCCAGGCGGGTCTCAAACCCACGGGCTCAGGCAATCCACTCACCTCAGCCTCCCAAAGCGCAGGATTACAGGCTGAGCCACCGAGCCCGGCTTCAAGGTCCACTTATGAGTGAGAACATGGAATACTCCGTTCTTTGTTTCTGTGATAGATCACTCAGTATTATAGACTCTAAGTCCATCCAAGTTGCTGCAGAGTTCATAATTTTGTCCTTCTTTACAGCTGCGTAATATTCCATTGTGTATATGTACCACATTTCTTTTATCCAGTCCTCTTTTGATGGGCAGCACAGTTGGTTTCATGTTTTTGCTATTGTGAATAATGCTGCAGTAAACATGCGTGTCCAGGTATCTTTTTTATAGAATGATTTGAGTTCCTCTGGGTATATTCCCAGTAGGGGGATTGTGGGGTTGTATGAAAGGTTGATTTTTAGATCTTTTAGGAATCACCAAACAGTTTTCCACAGAGGCTGTACTAGTTTACACCCCCACCAACAGTGTAGAAGTGTTCCCTTTTCCCCGCATCCTCTCCAGCATCTGTTGTTTTTTGAGTTATTGATGATGGCCATCCTGACTGGGGTTAGGTGGTATCTCAGTGTGGTTTTAATTTGCATTTCTTTGATGATTAGTGAGGCTGAGCATTTTTTCATGTATCTGTTGGCTACTCATATGTCTTTTTTCAGAAGTATCTACTTCATATCTTTTGCCCACTTTGTAATGGGGCTGTTTGTTTTTTCTTTTTGGTACATTTGAGTTCCTTGCAGATCCTAGATGTTAGGCCTTTGTCAGATATACAGTTGGCTGATTTTTTAATGAAAAAAAGGAGGCTTTTTTTCTTCAGTGCTGGGATGACATATATGGTCCCACTCTTGCCACGTTTGTCTAGGTTTCAAAAGAGCAAACACGCCAGTAGGGATGAAAGACCAGCTATAGGGATAATGGAGCAAGCCCAAATGCCCACTAAGTGCTAACATAGTTATTGGCTTTCAGCTGAATTTATATCTTCAATAAGAGGATCTGATTTTGGAGATGATTTCACCCAAGACATTTTTTAGCAGGTAGCCTGGTAGTCTGGAAGAGACAGGGTCAATGGGCCATACTCGTCATTCCTTAGCACCTTCTACTCTGTAGGTCGTAAGTTATAGAACGAGACCCGGGCCAGGTAAGTTGTTCTGACACATGAGGCATGTGAATCATTTCATCTGATGAAAATCTAGGCCACTGGATTAGACCATTATCTGAAAGGCACGCAGCAGATAAAAGATTCTGCTTTAGAAGGTATCAGTAGATTGTCAACCAGAGGCACCACAATTTATGTAGTTCCTCTCTTGGAATTTTTTTTCTAAATATCTTAGAAATGATATGGAAGTATGTTAAGCACACAAAGATGAATATAAATGAGGAGAGTCAATATTTCAGAAGAATCAGAGTTAATCATGTTCTTGATGTATTAGGGAAATGGTTAGTATTAGAAGAAAAAAATGCCTTGAGATCAATGTTGAAAGGACATAGACCTCATTCATTCAAAAAAATTTTAATGATTGTTTACTGTGTGCCAGGCTGTATTCTAGGTACTAGCTTGATTTCACGGGGTTCACATTCAATTAAATATAAGGGTTGAATTAAAGTCAAAGCATTGAACTTCCACTCATGGCCATTAACAGAGTAACAGGGACAAAATTTACCCTCCCTCCTTAAGAAATGAAAATACTGGTCAAAGTCTATGAGACAATGACTTTGAGACATTAGAAAACAGGCATTGCTAGTCACAGATCCTCCAGAAGGAGGAGGGGAAAAAAAGGCAGGATAAAACTGACGAATTATGCAGTTTTCTGCCTCAAGAGTTTCCAGGTCACTGCTCAGGGAAAAGGAACTTGGCATAGTCTGTGGATCACCTTGAGTTGAGAAGACAGTTCAGAGAGGCCCAGGCAGATAGACTTCATGGGGGCAAAGCACCGGAAAGAAGAAAGCTGCAGTGAGAGGCAGCTTGAGATACCCGCAGAGGGTCCCTTTGAGTCTTTAGCTGAGTAGTAGTTAGTGCATGGATTTGAGAAAACCACCAAGGCTGGAGAAGGGCACAAGCAGGGCTGGGAATATTTTGTTTCCATGAGCCAGAGAAGAAAGACTTCCTCATACATTAGGAACCCAGAAGAGCCTTCTGAAGAGTGTTGCTTCAATAGTAGTGTCAAATTACCTCCAGACTAAAATCTGTTCTACACCCACCAAAGATTAAGAGTAAGCCTTGAAAACATCAAACTGTTTCCAAGCAATTTAACTGCACTTTTAAAGGATTACAAATCCATCATCTTCCCAAGTTAAACTTACAATGTCTGACATTAAATAAAAAATTAGTGGGGCCTATGCTGATAATCTCAGCACTTTGGGAGGCCCGGGTGGGGGAGGATTGCTTAAGCCCAGGAATTTAAGACCAGCCTGGGCAACATAGTGAGATCTCGTCTTTACAAAAAAATAAAAAAAATTAGCCGGGCATGGTGGCACACACCTGTAGTCCCAGCTATTTGAGAGGCTGAGGTGGAAGGATTGCTTGAGCCTAGGAATTTGAGGTTGCAGTGAACTATGATCACACCATCATACTCCAGTGAGAAAACAAAATTATCAGATATTTATAGAAGCAGAAACAAAAGACCCATAATAAGGAGAAAATCAATAAGAACAGACTCAGAAGTGACACATTATGGAATTAGTAAACAAAGACCTTAAAACAGCTATTATAAATCTATACCATATGTTCAGAGTTACAGGAAAGCATGAGCATGACAAGAAGAGAAATGGAAGCCATCGAAAAAGACCCAAGTCAAACCTCCAGGGTTTAAAAGTGCACTGAATGTGGCTGAGATTAACAGCAGATTAGACATTACAAGGGAAAAGAGCAGTGGACTCCAAGGCCACAAGAGAAAAGATCCAGAGTGAAAACCCTAAGTCAAAACACTAAGGAAGAAATGAATAGCGCCTCGTTTGGTGAGGGACGCCATGGAGCAGCCTAACGTATGTTAACTGGAGTCCCAGAGAGTGAGGAGAGGCAAATGGAGACAGAGAAAAATATTTAAAGAAATGATGACTGAAATGTTCCAAGTCTGATATTTGAAGCATGTCTTGAAAAGATCCAGGGGCTCTTTTTCATAACAAAGCATTGCCTCTGGAGCCCTTTCACCTAGAACGCTCTCCCTCTGCCTCTTCGCCTTTTTTGCCCAACACATACTTTAAGACCCACAGCCCATGGTAATGTGCACCTGTAGTTCCGGCTACTTGGAAGGCTGAGGTAGAAGGATCAACACTGGGGTGGCTGTGAGTGTGCCACTGCACTCCAGCCTGGGCGACGGAGTGAGACTCTAACTCAAAAAAAAAAACAAAGAATAAAAAACAAAAAAAACCCATTTAAACAAACAAAAGGCCCGTAGCCTCCAAAAAAACATGTCTAGACCCTTCCAGGTGATTGCATCCTTTCCCAAACACTGAACGCTTTTGACCACAGTTGTTTGACAATTAGTCATGCAGTGACCGATGTGAGTTCCTGTTTTTATACTTCGCTTTTAAATTTTTAAGGAGCTATTTCCATGTTTACATCCTTCCTCTTCCCAAGGTTTGGATTCTGTCTCCTTCCACATTCGGAGCATACTTCTCCCATCAATTCTCCCCTTTCCTGTTCCAATCTCTACTGTCTTTTGAAAAATAAAAGGTTTAATGACCAAAAACCTCCCACAAATTTTCTACCCCACTCGACTCTGGCTGTCTCATCTTCTCCTCTTCACAATCAAACCTCTGAAAAGACTTTAAAAAATTTTTCATATTCCACTTATACCACAACCTACTATATGGCTTCCATCTTCTTTATTCCCCTGAAGTGATCTATTTGCTACCAAATCCAGCGGACTTGTTTATCTTTGTTTAGTCAACAAAACTCTTAGTAAGCATCTGCTGTGTACCAGGTACTGTATTTGTAGCTGAGAAGATGATGATAAGGAGTAGAAATGCCCTCCCAGAGCACAAGTCTGGCGGGAAAGTGAAGTAATTAAGAAAGAAGGTGTGACAAGTGCCACCTGGCATTTGCTGATGATGGCTACTCCCTCCCACTTAACCTGCTCTCCAATGTTGGCCTGTGTGACTCCATCCTGACCTGCTCTTCTTCCATCTCTCCCAAGAGTCAGGTGTTTGTGTTCTGGTTTCTTCCTTGGCCTTCTTCCCACTTTATATCTCAAGTGTTCTTCATGACCTCATCCACGTCCACGGTTTCACTTCTTCATTATAGGCTGATATTTCCAAATCGATATCTCAAATCCAGATTTTCCTCCTAAGTGCCAGATTTGTTCTTCCTCCTGGGCAGCTTCACTTCTGTTGATTTGCTTATAAGCATTTCTGAAATGAATCTCCTCTCTACCCCTACAGCAAGTGCCTTAATTCAGACCTGACTGTTTCTCTTCTGGACCTATTAGTCAAGTCTCCTTGCTACTAGTCTCGGCTTCTTTCATTCGTATAGCAAAAGGGGCCTTTCTAAAACACAATCCAATTATATTCCCCCATGCTTAATATTTTTGATGGTTCTCCATCGACTTCCGGATAAAACATATGTTCCCCATCAGGGCCCAGTGTCCTGAGCTGCCAGCTTCCTCTCTCATTGCACACTGAATTACTCAGGTCCTTGGATGCCCCGCACCGTCTCTATATCCTGCTGGATCTTGCCCCTTCTGCTGATGCCTCTTCCTGACATTCTTTAAGACTTAGATCAGACACTTCCACGTCTAAAAAAGCTTTCCTGACATTCCTCTTCTCCAAGGTGAGATTAGATGCCCCTCCTGGAATATCCATAAAATATTTCACACACATTGTTTGTGAAGCATTCACTTTGATTATTTTAAAGTATCTGTTTATATCTCATCACTAGATTGTGAGTCCCTCTCCACTCTCTGAGCTGCTTGTTCCCATCTCTGCTTCATTTTTCTTCAAACACTTATCACCACCTGACAAACTATTTTACTTATGCTTTTGTCTCTGTCCCTCAATAAAAATATAAGCTGTGTGAAGGTAAGGACTTTCCCTCATTTTGTTCACTGCAGTATCCTTGTCACATAGAGCAGTGCCTGACACATAGTGAACACTAAGTAATCATGTGTTATATAAAGAAATAAATCTTTGCCCTGAGCATTTAGGACAGTATTTAGCACATGGTATGTGTTGATAAAATCTGCTGCAGCCTTGTTTACTTATCCGTCCTTCCTACACGACTGTAACTCCACAAGGTGACTTTTCTTTCTTTCATTTTTTTTAGTTGAGGTCTCACTCTGTCATCAAGGCTGGAGTGCAGTGGCACAATCATGGCTTACCACAGCTTCGACCTCCTGGGCTCAGGTGATCCTTCTGCCTCAGTCTTCTGAATAGCTGGGACTATAGGCGCATGCCACCACACCTGGATGATTTTTTGCTTTTTTGTAGAAATCAGGTCTCACTATGCTGCCCAGACTGGTCTTGAACCCCTGGGCTCAAATACTTCTCCCGCCTCTGCCTCACTTTTCTGCCTCTCAAAGTGCTGAAATTACAAGTGTGAACCATCTGTGCCCAACAGTTTTTTTCTGTAGCTGGAACTACAGGCGTGCGCTACCACGCCTGGCTGATTTTTTGATTTATTGTAGAGATGAGGTCTCGCCAAGTTGCCCAGGCGGGTCTCGAACCC
>CAUYQG010142561.1:0-11768 GCA_963574415.1 Tarsius wallacei
CCTTCCGAGTAGCCGGAACTACAGGCGTGCACTACCACTCCTGGCTAATTTTTTTGATTTATTGTAGAGATGAGGTTTTGCCTGCCCAGGCGGGTCTCGAACCCGCGGGCTCAGGCAATCCACTCACCTCAGCCTCCCAAGTCGCGGGATTACAGGCTGAGCCACCGAGCCCGGCTGATTTTTTTTTTAATGTAAAGAAAAACTTGAAGAAGGACTCATTTTATTCTTGGGATATCATAATATCTCCTTAATTAGCTCATCATCTTTTGTAATACTGTTTTCATTTCCATGATATGTCCATTAGCATACTTCCCCATACTTATTCTTCTTTGTCTTCCCCATCCATTTGTTCATCACGCTTCATTGACCTTGTTAATAATTCTTCCCTTGTCTTATACATGTCCTTCTTCCTTAGACTCTTGATATTATTTTTTCTGATGCTCATCAAACCTAAATATTATTTTCTAAATGTACTATCTGCTGTTAGAAAAAAAAAAGCATATACACAGGGATCATTATTCTCCAAATACACTCAGACTTCTCCCAGCCTTCTCATCTAGCTCTGAGAAGGCCCACAGATCATGGATAAGAGACTGTCAGATACCATTATAAATAAGTCAGGCATAAATACTGCTGCCAGCAGGAAGTCTGGACTAGGAAATAATGCCCCCCATCCCCCCAAAATGCCATCTTCAAGTATAAAAAACTGACTTGTGGATGTTATAAGGGCATATGATCTATGTGTGTTCTACAGGCACAGCATGTAGACACTGTTCATATCCACATAAGTGTGGCAGTCAGCTTGCTTAAAAAATGACTAACTCAGAGTCAGGCTATCATAGATGTGCTTCTCAATCATTTTAATAAGAATGGGCATTTGGTCATGCTATCAGATCTTCTAGTTTACTGTGTACATAAGGATGGTAGCAATGAGGGAAGTAACAACAGCAGCAGGTCAAAGGCTTCTAACAGGAAGAGATAGAAAACTGGAAATACAAATAATATGTAAAATATACACATGCATGACAAAATATTTTTATATGCTTTCATATTTACCATCTATAAACTATTTCTAAAACTTAAGGGGTTAGTAACATGAATTGGAGTTCAATAAAGTGAAATCTGAATACAAAAGGTACTTTGAGTGACCTTAGTCATACCACATAAGCTCTCTGTATATAAGAGCAATACTTAACATAGGGATGTTATAAAAATTAGATGAGTTAATATACAACAACTGTTCAGAACAACTGGCATGTAGTTAATCCTATACTTAGTGGCTATTATTCTAGGTTAAGGAAGCACTTTCTGGTTTTGTTTTTTCCATTTAATAAATATTTTTAATCCAAGTTTGCTTGATCTCTTCATATTCTTTAACCTTACATAATGTTACCTATTCAATTCAAAATACTAATGCAACAGAAACCCAGTTACTACACAGCTCTTTTTAAAGTTAGCCTATCAGGACAAAATTAGTTCTGAGCAAACAAGCATTCAAAGGGGATTTTGCCATGTAAATATGCTAACATTTGTAAAGTTTTTGCAAGTGACTGCTATTGCTTTATCTTCTATCATCACAATTAGTACCTGTTTATTTTAGAAAATATAGACAGAAAAAACAGGGTAAAAATCACCTGAAATCCTACCACACCACTGTTACCATTTTAGTTTTACCATTTTGTTACCACTATTGCCATTAATTTCCATTTTATCTAATTTCCATTCATAGACAGATGAAGTTATACCTCTTTATAAAACACTGGGCTCCTATTGTACCCAATGTTTTGTGCTATACTTTTTTTATTTAGGAAGGTAACATGCATTGAACATTTCAAGGCCATGGTTTTAGCAACTGAATATGCCCTCTTTACTCACTCTTTTTTCAGGCAAACTCTTATTTGAAACTTCTGTATAAACCAAAATGCAAAGCTACTCTGGTTGAAACAGAATGGAGGTTTACTCAGCCTTCCTCTCTCCTGGTGACCCTCAAAGCATTGCCAAGGAAATCAAAAGAACTTCTGAATACAGCTTAATGATCTAAGTTTATAAAATTTTATCTGCTTAAATTGACTACACAGTATTAATTACATTGATGTTCATAATTTAATCACTCAATTATGAACAATTAGTTTTTTTGAATTCTTTATTATTATATACGTGCTATAATAAATATCTTTATACATATCACCCTTAATTACATGTCTATGACAAAAATTGCCGTTATATTTTAGAAACTTATATCATTATATCTCTGCCAGAGACTGTCCATTTCTTGCAACTTTGCCAACATCAGGTATTATCATTAAAATAGTAAGAATTTTGCCAAACTTTCATCTACTAATTGTTGTTTTCAAACTTCATTTCTTTAATTTTTATATTTATACTTTCATGAATTTCCATACTACTGTCCTTTGCCCATTTTCTATAATGATGCTTTTTTTTTTTTTTACTAATTCTCAAGAGTTCTTTATACTGCAAGAATATTAGCCCTTTGTACTGTATAATTTTCTTACTTTGCAAATTGCCTTTCAACTACTTTCAAGTCTCTACAAGCTATTTAAGTCTAATTAATAATAAAAATACAGTTAAAATGACAAAGATTCATGGTCATGCACAACATCCAAAAAATTATCTGATTTCTCATATTCTTTAAATACATATCTATTTTACACATAATTTATTCACTTTACGTAAATATAGAAAATCCCAGTTTGTAAATAAACTGTCTTTATGGAATTAAAAAATATTTGAAATAAAAGATTTCACTCATTAAATAAACACCAATATTATTTTTATAAGTTATCTAAATATAAAACTGACTTTAATATCAACATCAGTGAATAATTAATGAAGTTGGATTCTAAGAGGAAATGAATGGATGAGAAAAAATTAATTTTTTATACATGTAGTTGTAATATGACACACAGTTGGCAAATTTGGAAAGAAGCAGTTAAATATAAATAGCAAAGATCAACAAATTTTAAAATCACCAATAATAATTTATTATTGTCTATATTTTAACAATAAACTATTACACTAAGCATAAAACTAGATAAAGTAAATCAGCTCACCTAAATAAATTTTGGGATATGTTCACTGTTAAGTATGTTCCCTATTTAACACTGAACAATCAAATGAAATTATCTAAAATCTAAATAAAATGCTAATAAATTTATGTCCCTCTTTCGTTGAACTTTATGCTTTATGAATAAAATGTAGTCTCAGGATTTCAATTACATGATAAATTCTAGTAATTGAAAAAAGAACTTCAATTATTTTCTAGGGTTTTTTTTTCCTTGTGGAGTTTTATAACATAAAACACTTCTTAAAAATATGGGTCATAAATTAGGTATATTTATTCTAATATTCTGTTATAGTATGGTTTGATCTATAAATTACATATTCTATCTAAAACTATTCTATTTATGAATAAAACAAATTAGATGGATAACAAAAGAAATTAACTTTATAGCATAAAAAGGTTTAAAACAACCTTTCAACAATCAGGTTTTTCCAATAATGAAATCTTTTTTTCCTCGGTTTATTACTACATATAAATAAGACAGTCTTTTCAAAGGCGTCTAAAAGAAGACAACTTCATAAAAAGGCACAAGGGAATAAATTAAGGATGAAAGGCTACTACTGTTCCTTCTGCTGACTACCACCAACACTAATGTAAACGCTGGGCATATAAACCTAAAGTGTCAGCTTCACTAATGTGTTAAGACTAATTTTTATAGGATATGAATACAACCGCACACAGATGATACATTCTGGTTTCAGTATGAGTATAAACTTCATACCATTAGAAAGTCTATCATCATTATTCTCCACTGCCATCAACAAATGTCAAACCTTTCAATCTGAAAACACCTGATCACTTTAGCATTTAGGTCTATACTGCAATTCCAGGTTATCTCATACTTTTGTCAATACTGTATTACACTATCCAACTGAAAAACTATGCATATATAGTTCACTTTTGTTACCGTTAAGAGTTCAAAAATTTTTAGTCTTCCTTTTACTCTATCTTATATAAGATCATAATATTCTGATAATTAGTCAGAATACAAAATTAAAATTACAACCATGTAAAAATGTATATGTTCAAACATTTTTAAGAAAAATAGGGCTGGGCTTGGTGGCTCAGTCTGTAATCCTAGCACTTTGGGAGGCTGAGGCAAGTGGATTGCCTGAGCCTGCGGGTTCGAGACCAGCCAGGGCAACTTGGCAAGACCCCATCTCTACAATAAAATAAAAAATAGCTGGGCGTGGTGGTGCGTGTCTGTAGTTCCAGCTACTCAGAAGGCTGAGGCAGAAGGATCGCTGGAGCCCAGAAGGTCGATGCTGGGGTGGCCATGACTGTGTGTGCCACTGCACTCTAGCCTGGGCAAAGGAGTGAAACTTCTACTCAAAAAAAAAAGAAAAAAGAAAAACTTGAAGTAGAGGTAAAGGCGAAATAAAATAGTCATTAAAATCTATTTTAGGATGGGCATGGTAGCTCACACCTGTAATCTCAGCATTATGGGAAGTCAAGGACAAAGGCATCACTTGAAGCCAGGAGTAGAAGACCAGCATTGGCAACATAGCGAGACCCCACCTTCACACAACCCCCACACACATATACACACACACAGTTAAAAATATCTAATAATTTTAAAAGGTAGTTTTGCCCACAAACAACCTGGTTCAGGAATCGATCTGTACTGTATTCCAAGTTATTAACTAACTTTAATCCATTAAAACCAAATACTGACTGACCTCTCCTTACGTTATCACTACTCCAAGCCTTCCTTAATTACTGTCCTTAGTATATCCCAAATACAGACTTATTAGAGTACTTCCTAACGATATCTAACATTTGTCTCTGCCACCACACCTTTGCTAAATTCTGCTCTCTGCTTATCACCGGAATGCACTGAGAAAGACAAAAGCAGCCTCTGACAGCCAGGAGCTGCCCTGGCATTATCAGTGAGGCCAGAGTGTTCTGTAAGCAATTTCAAAGAACTCTAGCATCAGACAAGGCTGTTCTGAGACATTATCTGAATGGAGACAAAAACAAGAACACTGTCCAAACCAAATATGACCAAATACTCCCCTTTTTCTGGCTAATAAGGCTGCTTTCCTACTAATTCCAGTTTTAATGCTGCTATATTCTTTTGCTTTCTAATAAGAATTATTAAAATACCCAATCACAGAATTACTCCTGCTTTCTGACAGCATCCCATCCAGAGCAAACCCCTGCTTCCTTGACCCTTTCCCCAAACCACCTAACAAACACCCAAATCCTATAGGTCCTTTCAAGCACTCTTTACTGAGATGCTTCAAGATTCCACATAATGTGTTGTGTCCCTCATTGCTGCAAATTAATAAATCCAATTTTGTTTGATTTAAGTGTGTTCTTAATGGGGGTGTGTGTGTATATACATGTGTATACATATATGTATATATATTAATAATATATATAATACTTTAAAATTACCTTTATTCAAAACATATTATCTAAAAAGTTTCCTTTTATTATCTGAGCTCAAGTTATTTTTACTTTGATTTCAGTTTATTTTTTCTTTTAATAGATAGGGTCTCTGCCGGGCTCAGTGGCTCAGCCTGTAATCCCGCGTCTTTGGGAGGCTGAGGTGAGTGGACTGCCTGAGCCCGCGGGTTCAAGACCCACCTGGGCAAGCGAGACCTCACCTCTACAATAAATCAAAAATTAGCTGGGCGTGGTAGCGCGCACCTGTAGTTCCAGCTACTTGGAAGGCTGAGCCGGAAGGATCGCCAGAGCCCAGCAGGTCGAGGCTGCGGTGGCCGGGAGCGGCCACGGCACTCCAGCCTGGGTGATAGAGTGAGACTCGAACTCAAAAAAAAAAAAACAAAAAAAAAAAAACAGATAGGGTCTCATTCTGTTGTCCAGGTTGGTGTGCAGTAGAGTGATCATAGCCCACTGTAGCCTTGAACTTCTGCATTCAAGCTATCCTCCCTCCTTGGCCTCCCAAGTAGCTATGATTACAGGTGCACGCCATCATACCTGGCTAATTTTTATTTTGTAGAGTTGAGGTCTTGCTATGTTGCCTAGGCTGGTCGTAAACTCCTGGTCTCAAACAATCTTCCAACTTTGGCCTCCCAAAGTACTGGGGATTACAGGAGTAAGTCACCATACCCAGTCTGTTTTGAGCTATTTTTCAGTTTAGTTAAGTTCATATTTAGTTCATTGTGTTTCTATGATCATATTAAATTTCATGCATTTACTTTCATGTTGCTGAGTAAAAATTTTTCCATTTAAAGCGCATGTATATCTGTATACTACTTCCACAAAATAAGATAATCTTCTTGTGGATCCAAACATCTATATACTTCTTTCACTACAAAGAAGGTCATACTATGTCATTAATTCCCCCATTCACTGGTACTTCCCAAAGTTCTGTTCATTTGTTTCCTACTTGACATTGCTTTTGTGGTGCTATCCACCTCAGATTCACAACCACTTACAGCTAATGTCTCCCACATCTATAGCTAGAACCTAGACTTCTCTACTTAGTCCCACACAAATACACCCAAACTAGATGGTCACAGGGCCTTCATGCCCACATTTCCAAAATACAACTCAGTATCTGACCCCCCAAAATCTGCTGATCTTTTTTTTTTTTTTTACTGGTAATTCTCATGCTTGTGTCTCTCCCATCTACATTCATAGGCTTTCTTCTACTTGATTACATTCTTCTTAAATCTCTCATATTCCTGTTTGTCTCCAGTGATACTCAAAGTCTTCTTCGCCTTTTTCCTAGAATTGCAATACTTTTACCTCCCTCAAATCCACCCTTACATTTCAGATAAGTATCTCTTATCTAAAATGCATGGGACCAAAAGTGTTTCAGATTTCCAATTTTTTTTGTTGTTGAGATTTTGAAATACTTGCATTATACTTGCCAGTTAAGCACTCCTTATCTGAAAATCCAAAATCCAAAATGCTCAAGTGAGTATTTATTTTGGGCATCATGTTGGTGCTCAAAAAGTTTTGGATCTTTGAGCATTACAGATTTTTGGATTAGGGGTACTCAACCTGTACTATAGCAAGAACCATCAATAGTGAAAATCTGTTCAAATTAGTTCCCTGCTTAAAATCATTCAAAGGCTCTCAGTATAAATACTCTAAGGCCAATCTTTCAATAAATTAAAGGTCAATCCTCTCACCCCTCCTACCTCTTCAATGGACTCTCTCATACTGCCCCTCATCCTTCAGCCATACTCAACTATCTAAAATGTCCTAAAAATACCTGACTCTGATATAATGCTCTCTGCTGAGAATCACTGCCTGACAAAAACTCTCCCCTTACAAGGCTCAATTTAATAATCACCTCTTATAAACAACATTTTAACATTTGATAAATCAAGAACTTTCCCCTTTGGGATTCTGATGTACAGTACAAATTTTCCCAACAGCATCTAAGCCACTTTCATGAACTGTTGTGTAGCTTTCACTCCTATTCTGAACCAAAAGGTCCTTGAAGACAGAGCCCATAACTTGAATTTGTTTTTGTATTCTAACTATCTAACACGGTACCTGGTACAAAACAGAACAAAATACCTAACACAAAAAACCGATTTGCTAAATCTTAGTAAAAAAAATTATTCTACCATAAATCTTCATTTAAGAATAAAGTTAAAAGTTAAAAAATGTTTCTATCAAGCACTGGTATATAGTTTAGTGACATCTTTAGAGATATATAGTTTACAATGCTTTATACACTGCAAGAAAAAGTAATTTTCCAAGATAATCAGTTTATTGTTTTTGGAATTGCTACTTGTGCTAATGCTCACATTAAATGAACAAGATTTGGGCTCCTAACTTTAAAATACTTAAATGAACAAATTAACTGATTGCCATTTATTAAACAGTAAAAGTAATCTTAATAATGCTAATATAAGTACATAAATTCAAGGACTTTTAAATGTGAAAGAAAACATTTAAAGCTTTAAATAAAATGAAAGCAAACAAGCTTTACAATCTCAAAATAGAGAAATAATCCTAAAATAAAATACAAAAGGCACAAATCATAAGTACAAAGACTGATAAATTCAATTATATTAAAAGAAACAACTTTTCTCAAAAGACACCATAAAATTCTTTGGAGAGGGGAAAAGTAATCTCTCAAATTTGTCTGAAATAAATGGAGAATACATGCTCTAACCTCCAGTGTAACTACTAAAAGAAAAACATAAAAAAATGTATTTAAAAAGTTAAAAAGAAGAAAAACAAAATGAAAGTACCTGATCAACCTAAAAGCAATCAAGAGAAAAGGAATGATAGACAATGAACAGAGGGAACAACTGGAACACAAATAGCAAGATGGCAGATCAAAACCAAGTGACAGTAACAGTAATATACAATTTAAATGAATTAAAGACTCAAACCAAAATACCAAATGTTCAAACTAAATAAAAAATATTCAAATGCATGATGTTCATAAGAGACACACTAAACACTGGGTCACAGAAAGGTCAAATGCAAAAGAATAAAGAAGACACACCAGGCAAAACATTAATTCAAAGAAAGCCATATTAACTACGTTAGTATCAGGTGATACGGACTTTACAGCAAGAAGTACTAAGAGAATATAAACATTTTACCAATGAAGTGTTAATTAAATAGAAAGACATAACAATCCAAACGTGCACCTAATAACAGCACCTAATAACAGCTTAAAAACAGGCAGAAGTTGACATAACAAAATATTAATAGGCTGGGCTCGGTGGCTCAGCCTGTAATCCCAGCACTTTGGGAGGCGGAGGTAAGTGGATTGCCTGAACCCGCGGGTTCAAGACCCACCTGGATAACTTGGCGAGACCTCGTCACTACAATAAATTTTAAAAAATTAGCCGGGCGTGGTAGTGGGTGCCTGTAGTTCTGGCTACTTGGAAAACAGAGGCGGAAGGATCGCCAGAGGCCAGCAGGTCGAGGCTGCGGTGGCCGAGAGCATGCCACTGCACTCCAGTCTAGGCAACAGAGTGAGACTCCAACTCAAAAAACAAAAAACAAATAAACCCCAAAAGATAAATAAATAAAGACTGGACACAGTAGTTCATGCTGACTATATCAGCACTTTGGGAGGCTGAAGTGGGAGGATTGCTTAAGGCCAGGAACTCAAGATCAGCCTGGGCAGCATCTTTCTTTTTTCTAAAAAGAAGAAAAAGAAAATTTAGCCAAGTGTGATGGCGCACACCTATAGTCCTAGCTACTGGGGAGGCTGAGATGGGAAAATCACCTGAGCCCAAAAGTTCAAAGCTTCAGTGAGCAATGATGCACCACTATACTCCAACCTGGGTGACAGAGTGAGACCCTGTCTCTTAAAAAAAAAAACAAAAAACAAAAAACAAAGAAAGAAGGGGGGTGGTGGAGGGAGAAAAGGAGGGAGACAGAAAGGGAGGGAAGAAAAGAGACATATATAATTATTGTTGAAAATGTTTACAGATTTCTCTTAGAAAAAGTAAACAGCCGGGCTTGGTGGCTCAGCCTGTAATCCCGCGCCTTGGGAGGCTGAGGTGAGTGGATTGCCTGAGCCCGCGGATTTGAGACAACTTGGTGAGACCTCATCTCTACAATAAATTAAAAAAAAAAAAAATTAGCTGGGTGTGGTAGCGTGCGCCTGTAGTTCCAGCTACTTGGAAGGCTGAGATGAAGGATCGCCGGAGCCCAGCAGGTGGAGGCTGCGGTGGCCGGGAGCGGCCACTGCACTCCAGTCTGGGTGACAGAGTGAGACTCCAACTCAAAAAAAAAAAAAAGCAAACAAAAAAATCAGGAAGGATACAGATTTGAACATGATTAGCCAGTCTGACCTAATGAATACGTGAAAAAACGCTATCACTTGAACTTCAGAATGTACATTATTTTCAAGTACATATAAAATAGACCACTTCCTCAGCCACATACCAAGTCTCAACAAATTCTGAAAGGACTAAAATCATACAGAATATATTCACCAATCACTATGCAATTAAATGTGAGTCAATTACCAAAAACACCCTACAAAATCTCCAAATGTTTAGAAATTCAGCAACATACTTTGAAATAACGCATGGGTCAAAGAAGAAATCACAATGAAAATTAGAATGTATTTTTAACTAAATGGTAATAAAAACACAACCTATCAATATATGTGAAATGTAGTTAAAGTCGTCTCAGAGGGAAATAAATAGGTTTAAATGCACTTAACAAAAAAGAAAGGCTTAAAAATCAACAATAAAACATTTCATTACAAGAAGCTAAGTAAAAGCAAAATAAAACACCAGAAAATTGGAAGAAAGGAAATAATCAAGAGCAGAATCAAGAAACAGAAAGTAGATATAAAATATATTTTAAAAGATCAATGAGGTCAAAGATAACATTCATAAATCCCTAGCAAAAGTAACCAAAATAGAGAAAATACACATTTTTAATATATGGAATAAAAGCAAGAATATGATTGCAGATCATACAGAAATTAAGAAGAAACTCTGAGGTTACTATGGTCAATTTTATGGCAATAAATTTGAAAATTTATATGAAATACACAAATTCCTTGAAAAACACATCTTGCAAAAATTGACATAAGAAAAGAAAACCTAAATAGTCCTATACATAGTTCAAAAACTGAATCAGTAATTAAAAACATTTCTACAAAGAAAACTATAGGACATGGGGTTGCACCAGTAGACTCTTCCAAATATTTAAGGGCAAAATATAGTAATACAAATCTTACAACAACTCTTTCAAGGAACAGAAAAAGACAAAAGGCTTTCCAACAAAATCTGACACCAAAATTTGACAGAATATTGCAAAGAAGAAAAACCACAAGCAATACAGCTCAGAAACATAAAATTGTAAAAACCCTTTTTAAAATGGCAAATTTAAGTCCAGTGATATAAAAAAATTCATACATCATAACCAAATGGGATTAATTCCAGGAAGTTAAAATTAGTTTAACATTTGCAAACCAACCAAAACTATTTACCACGTTAACAGAATAAAAAAGAATGCCATAAGGTCATCTCCAAGTATGTAGAAAAGGCATTTGATAAAACATCTACTCATAATAAAAACTATCAGCAAACTAGGAATAAAAGGGAACTGCCATAATCTGACATATTTTAAAACCCCTATAGCTAACATCATGCTTAATGATGAATTAATTATTAAACATTTTCCCCTTGAGTTGGGAGCCAAAGATGCCCACTATCACTACTTCTAGTCCATGACCTAATAAATGAAAAAAAAAATTAAAAAAATAAACTGGTATTGAGATGGGAAAATAAAATCATTATTTGAAAATGATATAATTGCAAACACAGAGAATTTTTTAATCTAGAAACAATTAGAATCAATAAAATTTAGCAAGGTTGCAAGATGCAGGGGCAATATTAAAAAATCAATTGTTCTTAAAGAATAACAAACAAGTGAAAAAGAAAATGTAAAAATTACTATTTAAAAAGAGCATAAAAAGCCGGGCTCAGTGGCTCAGCCTGTAATCCCGCGCCTTGGGAGGCTGAGGTGAGTGGATTGCCTGAGCCCGCGGGGTTCGAGACCCGCCTGGGCAACTTGGTGAGACCTCATCTCTACAATAAATCAAAAATTAGCCAGGTGTGGTAGCGCGCGCCTGTAGTTCCAGCTACTTGGAAGGCTGAGGTGGAAGGATCGCCGGAGCTCAGCAGGTCGAGGCTGCGGTGGCCGGGAGCGGCCACTGCACTCCAGTCTGGGCGACAGAGTGAGACTCCAACTCAAAAAAAAAAAAAAA
>CAUYQG010142563.1:0-11485 GCA_963574415.1 Tarsius wallacei
GTAGCGCGCGCCTGTAGTTCCAGCTACTTGGAAGGCTGAGGCGGAAGGATCGCCAGAGCCCAGCAGGTCGAGGCTGCAGTGGCCGGGAGCGGCCACTGCACTCCAGTCTGGGCGACAGAGTGAGACTCCAACTCAAAAAAACAAAACAAAACAAAAACAAAAACAAAAAAACTGCTTCACTGAAGCATAATTTACACCATAAAAATTTTCCATTGTAAGTGTACAATTCAATAATTTTTCATAAATGAAGAGAGTTTTGCAAAAATCACCAAATTTACTATTAGAACATTTTTATTTTGCTTGTTTTCAGTCAAATCCTAACCATCCCTAACTCCAGGCAAACTCTAATCAGCCTTCTGTCTATAAATTTGCATTTAAAAAATGCATATAATGTGAATCATACAATATGTGGTTTTGTCTGTCTGTATCCTTTTAATTGACTTAATATTTTTGAAGTTCAACTATGTTGTAATATGTACCAGTAGGTTGTCCCTTTTTGTTCCATTGTTTGATATCCTGCATTTTAAATATCTATTCACTATTTGAAGGACATTTGTGCACTTGAATTTGAGGATATCATGAATATGCTATGAATGTTTGAGTACATATTTTATGTGGACATATACATTCATTCCTCTTGGAAATTGCTACGTTGAATGGTAAGTTTATGTTTAACATAAGAAACTGCCAAATTATTTTCCAAAGTGCATCGTTTATGTTCCCGCCAGCAATGTATGAGTTGCAATTTCTCCACATCCTCACCACTGTTTGTTTCCATGTCTTTTTAAATTTAGTCATTCAGTGTGAAATTATAGATTATTGTGGTTCTAACTTAAATTTCTCTAAAGACTAATGATGTTGAACATTTTTTTCACATGCTTATTAACCTTATACCTTTTTTTGGTGAAATATCTGTTCAAAGGTTTGCCCATTTCTGTGTCTTTTTATTTTCATAATGATGTGTTTTAAAGAGCAAAATATTTTCATTCAGATGAAATCAAATTTTTCAGGTTTTTTTTTTGTTTGTTTGTTTTTATTTTTGAGTTGCCGTCTCACTCTGTCACCCAGACTGGAGTGCAGTGGCTGCTCCCGGCCACCGCAGCCTTGACCTGCTGGGCTCTGGAGATCCTTCTGCCTCAGTCTTCCAAGTAGCTGGAACTACAGGCGCACGCTACCACACCCAGCTAATTTTTGATTTATTGTAGAGATGAGGTCTCGCCAAGTTGCCCAGGCGGGTCTCGAACCCGCGGGCTGAGGCAATCCACTCACCTCAGCCTCCCCAGGCAAGGGATTACAGGCTGAGCCACCGAGCCCGGCTGTAATCAACTCTTAATTCCACTTTAGGCTGTTGATACAGGGCTTTTTATAATTTTTTATAATTTTTGATTCATTCAAATAACTTTTAATCATTGTACAATTATTTTTGCAACATATTAATCTGACTGAGCGTGGGGATTAATGTGTGACAATCTGAAAAAAGTGTACAGATTATCTCCAGCCCCTAAACCGCCAAAGGAATTTAAATTTCAGAAGAAAATGGCCCCAGTTTAAACAGAAGTCAAAGGTAGATTATATAGCTTGCATGTTAAGTAATGTACTATCTCTATGCTATTAAGAAAAATATACTGCTAATATGCGTCATTTATAAATGAACAGCAAGTAATGTCAGAAGAACTAATTGTAAATATTAGTTCTACAAAAGGGAAAACAAAATCTCTCCTTACAACCCAAGGCCTAAAATTGGGTGAATTTTTTTATGTTTTCGTGTTTGTTGGTTGGTCAGTTTGTTTGTTGAGAGGAGAGAGCAAAACTAAACTCCCCAGCACCGGAACATCACTAACAGAGACCTCTTGGTGTATCTCTCCTCTAAGCCGCCACATATCAAGAAAAGTGATATTGAGATGTAGAAAGAACAGAAAGCCAGCAATCTGGATATCAGGTCAAGTCCTGGATCTGCCTTTAGTGTCGTGTGATTTGAGTAAAAGGCTCACTGAATGTGGGCCTCAAAAATAACCTATCATCTCTTCATTTTTCTGATGGTCTTTGGGTGTCATGCCAAGCTTTGGAACTTATTGTAGGACACGGGGAAGTCATTCAGTTGTACTAGATAGTAGCAAGCTAGTTGCTTCAACTTTTTAATTGTTTAATTCACAGTGTCTTAAAGTAAATGGTAGTGTCTCCAATATGACTCATTTGAGTGCCATTTTTTGTTTGCCTTTCAGCATATGCTCTCCAAAGTGGGAATGTGGGATTTTGACATTTTCTTATTTGATCGCTTGACAAATGGTAAGTTGTCCAAAAGAATTTTCACTAAAACACACACCATAAATTGGGATTAATTTCATGAAAAACAAATTTTATTTTTAAATACTGCTATTCTTTTTTCCTTCTTTCCCCACTTTCATAAATCTACAGCTACTGAAGAAGGGCCAGGGCAAGAGAAAATTAATTCAAATGAAGAATAAGAACGGAATTCAGCCTTAGAATCTTAAGATAGTTTCCTTCTGACCTTGATGATCCCAAAGGAATTTGGAAACCGCAGATTAGTGTGTCTTCTTGCAGAATATTTTGGCCACATCTAAAAGGAGGAAGTTCATTATTAGTTGATGAAAACTAGAAACACAAAAACTCATCTGATCATTCCTGACTCTTACAGGGCAGGGTGCTTGTGCAGTTTTATTAAGTGCGTTGAATCTGCCCCATTGCTGGTATTGCTCAAATCTCCTTGTCTTCATTAGAAGAAAACAATTGCTGAGGAGAGAATATAAAAGCTTCGGCTAAAGGGAAACATTAACATTCCATTGGTTTTACTTTTTAAATTTTGGTGCCCATGAAGGCCTTCCTTAAGAAAATAATAGAATCCTGTTATATTTTCTTCTTCCTATTAAATAAATGCTGACAAGCTTAGAGTGCCAATGAAAAACATCACATTTAATGTTGGCATTTGTATGTCTCATCATCTACTAGACTTATACTTTAAGTCATTATAGTTTTCTCACCCCTCTGTTACCTGGCAAACAATATAGAGTTGAGAGAAATATAGTCTAAGACCATGAAACGGGCCCTTACACTGTGGAAAGACCATATAGAGAAGAATCGCATAATCTTGCATTTCATTTGGTCAAATAAACTAAGAAATAAATACTGGTAAATGAAGTTACCTGTGAACAAAAGTACTTGTTAAATGGTATTTGTTTAAAAGAGAGTATAATCATGACTCTCTCAGAAATATGAAATGAGTACACATCAAAGATTACTTAACTCGATTTATTAGAGAACCAGTAAGATGCTGTAACTAGTTCAAAGGAAAAGCCAAAGAACCACATATATACACGAAATATACACCACAGATAAATATTAAAATTATATACTGCATCTGTATCAGCAATGCTGAAATGAGTTTATAAAGAGCTGCAAAACTGGGAGGAGACCAGTCAATTGTATTTCTGCCTGACTAATTTTATTTCTCCACTTTTTTTCCTAGTGGTTTCATAGCTTCAGGTTTTACATTTAGGTCTTTAATCCATTTGGTGTTAAATTTTGTATATGATGAGAGATAGACCTAGTTTTATTTTTCTGCAAGTAAACATCTGTTTTCCCAGCACTATTTATTGAAGAGATTGTCCTTTCCCCAATGAGTTCTTGGTGCCTTTGTCAAAAATCAGTTGGCCATAGATGCATGGATTCTGTTCCACTGGTCTATGTATCTGTGTTTTTAAAATTCAAAATCATTATTCTTAAATTTTTCTTGAATGCTTATGAGTTATTACAGCCTCAATGTTGCCTCTCTGTTGGCTTGAATTCCAAAATCTCCTTTTGGGGTGTCCGCTCTTGAGTAATTTTCTGTAGGAAGAATGGGCTATGAGTATTAAGCAATATGGTGGTTTAGATACCCCTGTAAATGGAAGAGTCTACTGAAAGTGACTTAAGGCACATTTCAAGTGGCCACTAACTATGTCTTTAAAAATATATACATAAAGGTGTATGTGTGTGTGTGTATGTGTGTGTGTGTATGTGTGTGTGTGTGTATCACTGACACCTTCATAGCATCTCCCTTCCAACTTTTAATGTTTGTATTGCCTTTGGTATAGGGAGAAGGTTTGACCTAATTTTTTTTGTGCAATAAGAAAAAAAAATCTAGTATCAGATCATGTCCATCTTGATATTTTAGTGGTGACAAAAATGAGTTAAAGCAGGTGACTGTTTTTTCTAGGAAATAGCCTGGTAACCCTGCTGTGCCACCTATTCAACACCCATGGACTCATTCACCATTTCAAGTTAGATATGGTGACCTTACACCGATTTTTAGGTAAGTCTTTTTATCCATCTTTTTACCCCCATTCCTATGAATACTGACAATGCATAATACTCTTTGATATAAAGTAGCATAGCACATGAGTGAAGAACCTCAAATTAATTTTAAAGATTTTATATTAACTTGAAAATATGACTTACTCATCTTAAATCACTGAAAAATTGTGTTTGCTTGTTTGTTTTTGTTTTTTGGTCACCAGGCTGGAGTGCATTGGCATGACTATGGCTCACCACAGTTCAGCTTCTTGAACTCAGGTGATTCTTCTGCCTCAGCCTCCCAAGAAGCTGGAATTACAGGCATGCATCATCACACCGGGTTAATTTTTTTATTTTTTATTTTTGTAGAGGTGAGATCTTGTTATGTTGCCCAGGCTGATCTCGAACTCCTGGGCTCAAGCAATTCTCCTACCTTGGCCTCCCAAAGTGCTGGGTTTACAGGAGTGAGCCACCGTGCCTTGCCTGAAAGATTGTTTACTTGATTACAAATGACTCTTGAACAACTTAGTTAAGATGCTACCCCCTTGCAGCTGAAAACCCCTGTATAACTTTTGACTCCCCAAAAACTTAACTACCAATAACCCACTGTTGACAGGAAGCCTTTCCAATAACAGACAGTTGATTAGCACATATTTTCTATGTCCTATGTATTATATATTGTATTCTTACAAGAAAGTAAGACAAGAAAAAGAAAATGTTATTTAAAAATCATAAGGAGGCCAGGCATGGTGGCTCATGCCTGTAATCTCAGTGCTTTAGGAGACTGGGGTGGGAAGATCGCTTGAAGCCAAGAGTTTGAGACTGGCTTGGGCAACATAGTGAGACTCCATCTCCCCAAAAAATATATAAATTAGCTAGACTTGGTGATGCAGTCCCAGCTACTCAGAAGGTTGAAGCAGGAGGATCACTTGAACCCAGGCATACCTGGCTGCAGTGAGCTATGATCATGCCACTGCACTTTAGCCTAGGTGACAGGGCAAGACCCTGTCTCAAAAAAAAAAAAAAAGAAAAGAAGAGAAAAAGTATTTACTATTCATTAAGTGGAAGTGGATCATCATGAAGGTCTTCATCCTTGTCTTCACATTAGTAGTCTGAGGAGGGAAATGAGGGGTTGGACTTTGCTGTCTCAAGCATGACAGAAGCAGAAGAAAATCTGAGTATAATGGGTCCTGTCCAGTTCAAACCCATGCTGTTAAAGGATCAATTGTAGTGATGTTTATAATAAAGTCTATACAAAGAAAACCATCGAACTGGGTGTGGTGGCTCATGCCTATAATCCCAGCACTTTGGGAAAGTGAGGTGAGAGGATTACCTGAGCCCACAGGTTCGAGACCAGCCTGGGCAACTTGGCGAGACCTCATCTCTACAATAAATCAAAAAATTAGCCGGGCATGATGGTGCATGCCTATAGTTCCAGCTACTTGGAAGACTGAGGCGGAAGGATTGCCTGAGCCTAGTAGATCAAGGCTGCAATGGCCGAGAGCGTGCCGCTGCCCTCCAGCCTGGGCAACAGAGTGAGACCCCAACTCAAAAAAAAAAAAAGAAAGAGAGAGAGAAAACCATCAAATAACAGCAGCCACAACCTGGTTAATATGGTGCTTACATCTTCTGGGAACTCTTCTAAAAACTTGCCTTTAAGTTATCAAAAAATTTACTCATCTGCTCACATGTTAAAAACCCTCGGTAGAGTATGCCTCAAATAATTCTAATAAGAACATGAGTTATTAAAATCTTCCATAGACGTTTTTAAAATAATAGCAACTACCATTTACGCAGGACCCACTATGAGCTGGGCACTTTTGTAAGTTATTTGTAACCATTTGAACAAATCTGCAAGTTGGGCATTATTATTACCATTTGGCCCACAGTTAAGAAGAGGTGCAGAGAGGTTTCATTACTTGCCCAAAGCCAACAGTATGTGAAGGAATCGGAGTCCAAACCTAGGTCTGTTGACTTGCAAGCCCGCCACCTTTCCACTCAACTCCCAATCATCACTCTGTATCGAAAGGCAGCCAAAGTTTGTATTTGATTTTGTGCATATTCTTACTTGTGAATTATCCAAGGCACGTCTGTAATCACCAAATGGCTTTTCTCTGCCACTTAGCATGTTTCTGGCTTCTTTGACTTGCCTCATGGCTGTACTTAGAATTTGGAAGCTGACTTAATGCCATCAGGAGTAAAATAGTAGTGACAATAATAACAATAGCAGCCACAACCAGGCTAATATGGTGCTTACATCTTCTGGGAGCTCTTCTAAAAATTTGCCTATATTCACACGTAGTAATCCTTACAGCAACACTTCGTTCAGAGTTGTTGTTATCCCCATTTTATAGATAAGGAAACTGAGATACTTTGCAGTTAAGTAACTTGCCCAATAAAGATAATAAGTGATAGAACCAGGATTTAAATAGAGTTGTAAAATAAACCTGCTGAATAACAGGCATATGCAACACAACAGAAATATTTGAAGCCAGTCACAACATGGCTCATTTCCAGAAACACAGATAACCTCAAGCTGATTGTGTTTTCATTGATTGAGCAAACTAATGGCCATGAATAGGGCCAAATAATTTTGACTTGTCTAAAGAGGGAGATACAGATACTTTGGACATGTGTGTATATACCCTAAGAACATGTAAAGAATGCAAAGACTTGACTGTGGGATTTATACCAGAATCCAGACCCAGATTCACAGCGAGGGCTGAGAGAATACGGACACACTTGCAAATCGAGGCAAGTCTATACACACCGAATATATTGCAGCCTAGGCATTGCCTTGGGTATGAGCTGAAGCAGGCTACTGTCTTCTGTAAATAGCAAACCAAAATTGCCTTGCCTGTGTCAGTACTTGGTTCCAAGAGCACTCTAAGCCTTGCATTAGAGTGGAGGAGCGTGAAAGATGATACCTTAACTTGAATGAGGTAAGAATAAATCCAAGAGGTCCTCAGCTGCATCTATGCAGTATTCTGAATTTCTGCCTGAAGAAGCCCCAGGTTTGCTTTGGTCAGTGTTTGACATTCAAGCGATAAGCCAGTCTTTGGATCTCAGCAGTCTGATGCTCTTTGAAAGGAAACCTCATTGATGACATATTATTCATAAATGGCAGCACACATAATCAAACTATAGTATGAAATAAAGCCCTCTTCCTACATATTTATTTTTTTCTATGAATGACAGCCTTTATGAATGTCGGGGTGCGGGGGTGGGGAATTTATAAAGGAGGTGAGAAATCCCAAGGCCTCACAAATCCTTTGGCCTTTCTCCCTGTGCTCTCCATCTCCTCTCTGCTAAAAACAGCCCAGTTGAACTGCCAAGTTTGCAAACCACATTTATTTTTAAAGGATTCCAGGCTGCACATTTTGGAGGCACTGATATTTTTAAGCAAAAAGTGATCTTAGTAAGTCTGAGCTAGTATACCTCTCCCATTTCGATTTTAGCTGACTGAGTTGCCTGTTTATCTCCTAGTCATGGTTCAAGAAGATTACCACAGCCAAAACCCGTATCACAATGCCGTTCACGCGGCCGACGTCACCCAGGCCATGCACTGCTACCTAAAGGAACCAAAGGTAAGGCAAGACCCAGCTGCCTCCTCAGCTACCTGGAAATGCCAAGGAAACTACCCGCTAGGCCTGGATCACCCAATATATCTGTGTAACTATGTTATGAGTCATTCACAATATGAGTACAAATTATTGACATTAAAATTTTAGTATCACCTCTGAAAAACTTATCATATTTATAAAAAAGGATCTGAATCTTCCCTCTGAAGTTTTCGTTCATATTTTGTATATTTCCTTTTTTTTTGTAGGAGTCTCCCCCTGTCGCCCAGGCTGGAGTGCAGTGGCATACTCACGGCCACCACAGCCTCTGCCTTCTGGGCTCAGGCGATCCCTCCACCTCAGCCTCCCAAGTAGCTGGAACTACAGGCACACACCGCCACACCCGGCTAAATTTTTTATTTATTGTAGAGATGAGGCCTCGCCAAGTTGCCCAGGGCTGGTCTCAAACCCCTGGACTCAGGCAGTCCTCTCGCCTCCACCTCCCAAAGTGCTGGGATTACAGGCATGAGCCAGCACCTGTATATTTTGTATATTTCCAAGACAGCATTAGGACAAAATAACCCTCTCTGTGATACATCTTAGATATTGTCAGTGGTCCCAAGAACCAGTTCTTGTGCCTTAGACCTTTGCCACATACAGCACTAGCACTGAACTTCACTGGAAAAAGTCTCCCATCTCATGGTTTTTAATCAACAAATGGAATCAAAACTCCTCAAGGCGCATGTTCCATTTCCTACTGAGTCAACTGGACAGCCTGATTTAAGGCCCCCAAAATTCGTGAATGTCAAAAGACCCTCTTAGCAAGCATGCTCTGATGCAATAAACCAATCCAAAACTAAAAATTAAGAACATTGTTCCAATGCTCATTAATCAACATCTAGGCAACTCTTAGCTGTTAAAACTTAGTTAGTATAATGTACAAGACAAGTTTTCTTAAAGTTACTGAAAAATGATATTCCAGTCTAAGACTGTTTAGTTCAATCCATTTTACCATTCCACTAAATGTACAGATGCTTTGACCCTAACCACTAAATATTGTATATTTACCAAACAGACATTCTCGGGACAAAGCTGGATGGATGCCTCATCCTTGTGAAATATCCCAAAGACATTACTGGGTTTTGTTTTTTTAATCTCGAAGTAGTAGTCCAAATGTTGTAATGTCCCAAAGAGTTGTGTTTTTAAAGTTACTCCTGGATTCCCATGTTTTTCTAGCTAACCAAAAAATTACAGATTCTCTCACATTGCCTTGCTATTTATCACAATCAAGAAAATATGCAAATTTTGCAATTCGGCCACTTCTTTCTAAGAAGTGGCAAAGATATATTAGATAGTTGAAATATGCAAATGATTGTTTTAAATATGTCCATCATGTGGGTTTCAACTTTTCCCTTCACTTATACCTTTCTCGAGGAACAAGGCTGATTTCAGAGACATCAGTGTTGCCAACAAGCCATGCCATCACAACAACTAAACAGAGTAGAGTCGCAGTAGACAGCGGGGGACACCTGAATGACCTACATAATTTGAGTCTATTCAGTTACTTTCCACACAGTTCTTTCCTTTTTTCCTGCTATTCCATGTGACTATCACCTCACTGAATGCTTCAGAGGGGATAGGTCTGGCCAACAGGCCTAAGCAATGCCATGATGCCTCATTCGGTTTGATTTAATGAAAACAAATGTGAGCCTATGTGTGGAAACATACCACTCACTCTCTTAATTTGATTTGTTAACAGCTTGCCAACTTCCTCACGCCTCTGGACATTATGCTTGGACTGCTGGCCGCAGCAGCTCACGATGTCGACCACCCAGGGGTGAACCAGCCATTTTTGGTCAAAACTAACCACCACCTTGCCAACCTATATCAGGTAATAAAGCCCCACATGGAGTCAGTCAGACAAAGTACGGTCAACTGCCTTAGGCCCAGTGGTCAAGTCTGAATCTTGCCCTTGGAGATAGCCTTCATTCAGGGTCAGCCTCAATGATGGAGACCACATCCAAAGAGCATGGGTTTGAAATAGGCCCAGCATAGGCCCCAAGGGAAAAGGAATTAATTTACAAAGATATCCAAGGAATTCCATTTGCTCCAAAGCAGGTTTGAAATTGACCTCAATTGAACAGGATTCTTGAGCCTACCCTCTTGTGGTCTGAGATATCTTTCTTCATGGAGACTGTCTTGCATATAATGGCCAATTGAAGCCAGTTCTTAAAGGACTTCTATAAACATTTCCCAGGCTCAATCCTAATTCAGACTTGAGTCTCTGGGGCCATCTGAACTTTATTGGCCTCTGAGTAGAGGTGTATTATCAAAGACAATAGGCATACTCTGTTCCTTATAAAACAGTTCGGTAACATGAGTAGGTTGGCTTGAAGAATTCTAACCTACAATTTTGTTTTAGATATTAAACCCTATATCATAAATGAATTACTTCCAGAATTTTCAGTGTGGGCCTTTGGATACTTTCAGTGGTCATTAACAAAATCATTTCACATAAAGGAGTCATTGATCTCAATTTTCGTAGATCTCTTGAAAAAAATGAGTGCTGAAAGTATTCCTGACAGATCCCCATAAAGTAGCTGCATTAAATAAGATTTTGCAGCTTGAATGCATTCGTTTCCAATAAAGTACAATTGGAACATGAAAATAATCCTTTTTCCATCCATTTGCTTAGCTTTTGGCACAGATAGGAAGTGGTATTCAAGACTTATGGGTCCACCTGACAAGTAGCTGAGCACAAAACTCCCTCGGGCTGTTAGTTACCATCTGGGACTGGAATAGATATGGCCATGGGGAGGGGACAGGACTTCAGAACTAAGAAACCTTTTTGATAATCAGCTAAAAATTAAGCAAAGGTAAGTCAAAAAACTAAATTTTCTAAGCCATCTCAGAAGCAAAATGTATTGCTTGAGAAAAGACATAGACTGGAGGAGAAAAATGGATGACTGGCTTGAGAGCCCCAAATAGGTTTTCTATTCCTGTCAATTCTGACTTTGTCAAATGTCTTTTATTTGACAAAAGAAGTCAATCAACAAGGTAGGCTACTTGATCCATTCCCATATAATACAAATACATAATTCTAATGTCTCATCAAATAAGTCATACCAATGAAGTTTAAGAGAGTACCTACTGCTTTTGACAGATTTGTACATAAAAATAAGAATCATAAGACTGTGTTTTGGCATGTAGGAAAAAAAACACACAATGAATTCTCATTTAAACAGGAAATCAGAAAGAAACATGCCAGATGGTAAGGAAAGAATAAAAATAAGAAAATAAGTGTAGTGTTTATTAATAATGAAGAAGTAAGTGTGCATTGATAATTAACAGAAATTGATTCTCAAAAAACATTTCAGTCTGATTTAGATGCTAGAAGTTTTCTCAGAAAAATGAATTTTTTATTCAAACTTTCAAAGTGAAGATAATTTTTAACATTTTTTAATCTTACTCTCTTTATTAAAACTAAACACTCCGCCGGGCTCGGTGGCTCAGCCTGTAATCCCGCGCCTTGGGAGGCTGAGGTGAGTGGATTGCCTGAGCCCGCGGGTTCGAGACCCGCCTGGGCAGGCGAGACCTCATCTCTACAATAAATCAAAAATTAGCCGGGCGTGGTA
>CAUYQG010142564.1:0-11071 GCA_963574415.1 Tarsius wallacei
GGATTGCCTGAGCCCGCGGGTTCGAGACCCGCCTGGGCAAGTTGGCGAGACCTCATCTCTACAATAAATCAAAAGTCAGCCGGGCATGGTAGCGCGTGCCTGTAGTTCCAGCCACTTGGAAGAATGAGGCGGAAGGATCGCTGGAGCCCAGCAGGTCGAGGCTGCGGTGGCCGGGAGCGTGCCACTGCACTCCAGTCTGGGTGACAGAGTGAGACTCCAACTCAAAAACAACAACAACAACAACAACAACAACAACAACAAATAACCTCAAAGGTTTGCTGTGAGGGTTAAATGAGAAATTGCAAAAGTGCTTTATTACTCTCTGTATTAAAAAAAAAAGTTAGCTCTAAGTAAACTTTTTATCCCACACACCATGAAAGTGCCCCGCACTAGTAGGACGCCTGAAATCTAGTGCCTTCTCCAGGAAGGTTTCTTGCATTTGTTGGCAGAGTGAATGAAATGAAAAAAAAAAAAAAAGACATAAATGTTCCTGGAAGATTAAAATCATGGAAAATATCCAAAGTCATAGACTGATTCCATGCACAAAGCAAAAGTTTGATACAACATACTTGAAGAGGGTACAATCAAGCAAAGACCTACAAATCTTCACAGAAGAAAGAGAAAAAGAAAAGCTGAAACACTTTGTTAAATAACAGAAATTCTCGGCCATTGCCACTGCCATTGCCTTACTAGACTCTGTTGTGGCCATGTAATTTTTGAGCTACGGCTATCACGATGCTTCCTGGCATTGGCCCCCTTCCCTACCTTGGGGAGGCGAATCTCCTTTTTTTCTCTCTCACTCTCTTTCTAATATACTTTCTAAATAAGCTATATTTTCTAATCTAAAAAAATAAAAATAATAAACAAATAAATAATAGAAACTCTCCTTGAGTTACAGCGTTAGTTAGATAATAGGAAAATAATTCTAGAAATGTTCTAGGAGAGCTTGCCCTCTACCACACTCTGCTATTCTGTTGAGTTGGAAAGAAGGAAGCCAAGATGCCAACATAATCCTTGTCTGCAGTACATGCTCAGAGGGGGAGTCCCTAAATCCTTATGTACCATGACTATTCAATTAATCAGATATGTGTCTACAAGAAATACTCACAACCTAGCCCCAAATGGGACTAGATTCTTCTCCAGTTGTGCTACATTCAGAGCCCCAACTGCCTTCTCTTTCCGAGTGGGTTCCCATGCTCATTTTAATCCTGCAGTCTCTCTAAGGAGTTCCATAGCTCTGTCGCTGCTAAGGGGAGCTGTGCTAATTTGCCATGATTAGAAGATCTTTGAAGGTCTTTGCCAGCTTTTATCAAGGCACAAAAAGCAATTATTACAATTAATGCAATTTACCATGTGTTACTCTTCCAGAAAAGCTATTTCAGGGTAGGTCTGCCATCTGTCTTTTTCAGAGGGATAAACCTTATCATTTAACTCTACCCAGAGTCCCAGGTTTTGAATGTGAAACCTCAGAGAGCATCCTCAGAGTGACCTGCTCTGGCATTCACCTGTTGGGCTCTCCTGGGTCTCAGTTTCCTAGACTATCTTCTTCACCTCCATTGTGAGAAAGGCTTTCATGAGTGGGCAGAAGGATACAAGAATCTGGTCTCTAAATGGATTTTCAGATGTTCGTTTCTGCAGAGGGAGCCCTCAGCCGGCAGAGGGAGCTTACTTTTTGCCATCAACAACCCTCTCCCTTAACACAACACTGATGCTTGAAGATGCAGTCTACCAACACTGCTCCTGACAACCAGGAAATATAGAGGAAACACCACAACTGGCATATGTTGTCACACATGCCAAGGGAAATAGAAGAATGTTTGCCAAAGGGAGCCAGGCCGAACAGGAAAGAATGAAGGCAAAATCATGACTCCTAGTTTATATCAGGTGTTTAAAAAAAAAAAAAAGTATGGCTAAGATCAAAGTCCAGTCATGAAAGATCAAGTTAAATTCTAAAACTACTTGTAGTTGTTATCGTTAAAAACAAAAACAAAACTTGATTTCTTTTTATTTCTTTCTTTTTAAATGGATGATTTGGGATTCTTGGGAAATATGAAGCAATAAAACCCATTTTAGCAAGCACGATGCCAACCAAGTGACTGGAAAACTCATACTTTGCTTCTCACCAATCCTCCTTATTCCTCTGAAAGAAATCTGGCTGCAGAGCTGCTAAGTGTGTAGTGAAAAGAGAAACAGGATGGCCTTTTCCTAGTGCAAACAGGATTTACAAAGGCAGTGAGAAGCATACCAGCTTTTCTCCTCGTTCACATGTTTGGTGGAAGCTGCCATTTCCCGAGTTTGGCACCTCTCTCCTTTCCAATAACCAAGAAGATTTTATATATAAAATATTTATATATCTATCAAGTACTATCTCCATGTTTTTTAATGACTCAATGTTTTTATAATTTTTTAAATCCCAATGCTCTGCTTTGTACAGTATCTTTTTTACTGTGATCTATGTAGCTCTTGGGTTTATGAGAAGTTGCTGGAAAATAAATTAGGTTTCTTGAGATGATCTTTGGAACCCTCTGCATTTGTTTGTCAGGAGACAGGCTGTTTCTTCCTTGCCTATCTTCGGCTGAAGCCAAGGGACTGGGACGAGGACATTTGTCTGAGGTGTAATGACAGTGTGTCCTTCTTCAGTGGAAAGGGCAGGGGAGGGGCAGAGAGTTATGCTGATTGTTCCTGAAAACTTTCTGTTTTCCTCCGATACTGCGAGCCAACATAGGGCTCTCACCTATGTGGCTAGGGAAATAGGGACATCAGTTTCATTGTCAGTTTCTTAAAAGATGTTTTCATAACAGTGTTTTAACTACGTGTTCACTGTTACATGTTATATTTGCTATCAGGCTTTTGTATACAAGATAAATATGTAAACTTTACTATTAGGATGTTGCATTCGCACACAGTATATGAGTATTTGAAGTTTTCAGACAAGGTTGAGTATTGCATATCCGATCTTATGTGCAAATGAAATATAATCTGCAAAGTAGACTAATTATAGATAAGAAAATAATAAAGAGGTCATCATTGTTGTCTTAAGTGTGTGTGTCCAACCCTATGCCGCATCAGACAGATGAGCTTTAAAGTAGAACTTAGGTGGTCACTAAGATTCATGAAAGTAAACGGAGTTTGAAAACACGACATTCTGGATTTACCTATCATGGTCACAGACAATTCAATTATTTCTTTTGCAAAGATGGCCACTGACTGGACCAGGGGCTCACATGTGGCCCTTGGGCAGCCTCCAAACAACCTCCAAACAACTCCACACCTGTGAAACCCTACAAAGTGTCCTGGGTAGTCTAGCCATCAGTCTGTCCACTGACCTGCGATGGTCTATACAAAGGACTCTGCCCAAAGTCACCATTGTAATGAGCTAAGCAAACACTACTAGTTCTCTGCAGAATCTGAGTCTATATAAAGGCATGATCCACTAAAACCTAGAGGACAGCTGAGTCTACACACAGAGATAATCAGGGAAACAAGAAGGGATACTTAAGAGAGAACACCCAGACTAGTTGATAAAGCCAGTAGAAAGTCTTTCTTTGAAGACACCTTGCTTCTTGATAGTTTTGCTCTAGCCCATGTGTGTTTTTATGGTACATCCCATTTTGCTTAAGTTGCTCAAGGAGGAAGAGTCCTCCTTTCAAATAATCCTAGGACCACAGGTGAGCGCTACTGAAAATAGCCCAATTTAATCCCTGAACAGATATTGTTATTCTTAAATATCTCATAAACATGCTTTTAAACCTGTACAGAATAAAGATGGCCACTTTTCACTTTCAGTTGGTACTCTGCAGACTTGACTTGTAGGAACAGGGCATGGTTGCTGTACCAATAGATGATTCAAAAGAGAATACAGTTACCTGGTACACGTCCACCTAGAGGACCAGGTCCCCCTAGAGATGTCTCTAGTGAGAATGGTGAGAAAAAACTGATGTCTGTTTGTTTGCAATTGTTTCTTTTATTTAGGTGACTTAAAAAATACTTTGGAAAAAACATAAATCGAGAGAATTATGAAGTTTAGACGAGATGGAAACATCAGAGAGCATGTGGCATGTTTCAATCCAGTGAATGATATGGGTATCAACCTCGTACTCGTTTTGGATGATGTTGGTGCCAATTCTCTGTTAATTTTCATGGAAAATAAAGGAAAATTAAGGCTTTTTTGAGCCTGTGTCCACTCTGTTGCCTAGACTGGAGCGGCATGATCATGGCTCACCACACCCTTGAACTCCTGAGCTCAGGTGATCCTTCTGCCTCAGCCTCCTGAGTAGCTGGGGGCACAGGAGTATACCACCATGTCCAGCTAATTTTTTTATTTTTATTTTTTTTGTAGAGATGAGGTTTCACTATGTTTCCCAAGCTAGTCTCAAACTCCTGGGCTCAAGCAATCCTGCCTTGGCCTCCCAAAGTGCTGGGATTACAGGTGTGAGCCATTGTGCCCAGCTAAAATTAAGTTTTTCTTATAGCAAGTTTTCACAGCTGTTACTAGTTTGCTAGGGCTGCTATGACAAAGTCCCCAGACTGGGTGGCTTAACCAACAGAAATTTATTATCTTATGGTTCTGGAGGCAGGAAGTCCCAGATTCAAGGTGTCAGCGGGGCTGGTTCCTTCTGAGGACTGTGGGGGGAGAATTTGTTTCCTGGCCCCTCTCCTTAGCTTGTAGATGGCTGTCTTCACGTTTACTTGGTATTCTTTCTGAATATGCCTACCTGTATTAAAATTCTCCCCTTTTATAAGGACACCGATAAGACTATATTGAATTAAGGGCTTGCCTCACTCCATCTTAACTAATTACAACTGCAACAACCTTATTTCCAAGGTCACATTTTGAGGTATGAAAATAGGTTGGGACTTGAGTAGATTTTTTTTTTTTTTTTGGAGGGTGAGGAACATAATTCAGCTTATAACAACAGCTTCATGAACCTAGATCTTTCAAAATTGTAAATCAGATCATGTCAGTCCCTTGTCCCACCTCTGCTAAGACCCCTCCAATGAAAGAGTAAACCCCAATAGTAGACTATAGGCTCTAGCTAAAAATAATGCACCAATATTGGTTCCCCAACTGTAACAAATATGCCCACTAATACAAAGATGTTAATGATAGGAGAAGCCGAGTGGTGGGGAAAGGAGTTATAAGGGGAACTCTGCATTTTCTGCTCTATTTTTCCGTAAACCTAAAACTGCTCTTAAAAATAGTCTTATTTTCTTTAAAAGGACAAATCCTATATAAACAGAAAATAAAGACCCTTTTACTGACTGCACATTCCCAGAGCCTCCGGGGACCTGGGGGAGCTGCCCCTTCCTGCCTCTCTGACCCCTCCCCTCTTCGCTTTACCCTGCGCCAGCCACGCTGACCTTCACCCAAGAGCCTGGCAGTCCTGTTCGCCACAGAGGGCCTTGCACGAGCTCTCAGCCTGGAATCTTTTTCTCTTCACAGATTTTCCAGGTCCCCGTTTATGTATCAGTCCTCCGAGAAGGTGATGCCCCAGTTCCCTGCTTTTCTTTCTTTCACTGAATTGATCATTGCTGGGTTTGGTTTCTATGTCTATGATCTATTTCTTCCTTTTCTGTCCCCGGCGCTTGTGTTCTCACTGGGCCCTTCCTGACCGTGAGCACATTTCACCGTTTCCACTGAGACCTCCTGACCTACGCCACCATCTGATTTGATCCACCGCTGCTGCCTTCTAACTGGTTATCAATAAGGTACTAATGAAGACGGGTGGGAGTCCTTGAAAATGAGTCCAACAATTTTGTCCTTTCAGTGCAACTTGAATTTAATTTAATGCGCAGGGATTTTTTTCCTGTCTCCTTTCCTCTTGAATAGTGTCGCTGTAGATACACATACACACACACACACACACACACACACACACACACGATAAACACCCTTCTCCCCATAAAGATCTTTGTTTAGCATTTCCGATTTAACATCTTGGAACTGCTAGGGTAACCACCTGAGTTGTCTCAGCTGGTATGGTTGAGAAAGGTGATCCCGAGAACAGCGAGAATTTATGAAGCAATTTAGAAAGAGAGAGATTTAAAAACATTGAGTGTTCCTGGTAGATTTGGGAGCACAGGTGTACGATCTCCTATTTGGAAAGAATTGCAAAGAAATGCTGCCCAGCACTGTACATTAGCTGAGACGTGAGAACAGTTCCTACATTACTGCAAAGCAAACGGGCTTTAATAGGTGATTTGAGAGGTAGAGAGAGAGGGCACGGTTTTTATGCCTTGTTTTCCGAGGGAAATCACCCCTATTCCTCAAAAAGCTATCACAGGGGTGAGATAATGGTTTTGTTTGTTTTTGTCTTCTGTTTGTTTGTTGCAAACAACAGAAACAAACTCAAACCAATTTAAGCAATTGATGGCAGGGACTCAGGAGTGTCAAGTGGAAAGTTAGGGCAGAAACAGAAGTTGGCTCCAGGAAGTTCCTGGAAAGCCCTTGGGCTCCCATGCCTGCTTCTCTCTGCCTCATGGCATAGCCCTCTTTCTTTGTGAACTGCCTTCCCTGCTCTGTTCCGCAAGGTACCTCTATCCCAATACAGGTCATCCCTCTCCTTTAAAAGCTGGGACTCGCACTGGGAAGCAAAACATGCATGTATGAAATTGTCAGGAAATAGGTAATGGGAACTTCTTCATAAAATATTCCTATTGGCCATTGGCAAGATACATCAGGATATTAGGGAGTGAGGTTACTAAGAACCAATACCTTTCATCCTTATCCAAGTTCTAAGTCAATTGAGAAACCAGATGAAGCTTACAGAGACCAAGGTGCTATTTCTATTACCAATAAAGTCTAGTTTGGTGCATGTAGATTTTTATCTGCAGGCAAATGGGCTTCCTTTGCTAAACACCAGAATTAGGCAGATATGGATGGCGCCAGGCATGTAGAATGGCATTCTAAACTCTTTTCTTTTCTTTTTTCTTTTTTTTCCGAGTTGGAGTCTCACTCCGTGGCCCAGACTGGAGTGTAGTAGCACGCTCCTGGCCACTGCAAACTCGACCTGCTGGACTCCGGCGATCCTTCCGCCTCAGCCTTCCAAGTAGCTAGAACTACAGGCGCGCTCTACCATGCCCGGCTAATTTTTGATTTATTGTAGAGATGAGGGCTCGCCAAGTTGCCCAGGCGGGTCTCGAACCCGTGGGCTCAGGCAATCCACTCACCTCGGCCTCCCAAAACACAGGATTACAGGCTGAGCCACCGAGCCGGCCCAAACTCTTTTCATTCAGCATCTGCTATGTGCCAGGTACTGTGCTAGACATGGAAATAGTGAACAAAACCACACTCCTGTCCTCACGAACTTTAGGGGAATAGACCAAAAAAAAAAAAAAAAAGTTAGATAGTGATATATGCAATGCAACTGTATTTCTTTATTAGGGTTATCAAACAAAATATCATAGCCTGGGTGGTTTAAAAAACAAATTAATTTTCCCTCAGTTCTGGAGGCTGGAAGTCTGAGATAAAGATGACAGTAGAGCTGGGTTCTTCTGGGAACCATGAGGGAAGTATCTGTTTCAGGCCTGTCTCCTTGGTGTGTAGATGACCATCTTTTCCTTGCATCTTCACAGGATCTTTTCTCTGTGCGTATGTCCTAATCTCCTCTTCTGTTTATTTTTTTTTCTCCAGACTGAAGTGCAGTGGCACAATCACAGCTAACCGCAGTCACAACCTCCTGGGCTTAGGTGATTCTTCCACTTCAGCCTCCTGAGAAACTCGGACTACAGGCGTTCACTACCGCATTTGGCTAATTTCTTAATTTTCTTGAGAGATGAAGTCTCGCTATGTTACTCAGGCTGGTCTCAAGCTCCTAGGCTCATAAGCAACCCTCTTGCCTTAGTCCCCCAAGTGCTGGGATTGCAGGTATGAACCACCACACCTGGCCCTAATCTCCTCTTATGAGGACACCAGTCATATTGAATGAGGCTTCACCTGGATAACTTCATTTTAACTTATTCACCTCTAAAGACCCTCTCTAAATACAGTCCCATTCTGGGGTAACTGGGGTTTAGAACTTCAACCTGTGAATTTGGTGGGGAAGGGACACCATTCAGCCTATCTACACCATAAAGGAAAAGAAAGCAGAGGTATAGTATTTCAGTTGATGGAGCATGATTTTACACGGAATGATCAGCGAAGACATTTCTGAGGAAGGAAAATCTGAATAGAAGTTTCCTTTCAATTAATAAGTACACTGAGATCTGGGGCCCTTGAAGGCATTCTAGATGGACAACAAAAACAACAACTGGGCCTGGACTCATGTATGAGAAAAGTCCTTGGAAACTGGGGGAAATTGATCTGGGGGACTCAGGGGAGTTTTTATTTTTTCAGTTTCCATAGAGACTGTCAAAATTTGCCAATGTCAACTCTAGTCAAGTCATCATGGCGGGGTGTTGGGAAAAGTTTTCAGTGAGCAACAATTGTACCTTGGAAGAACCTCATTGGCTACGATACTGCCACTGAGCAAAGCTAGTTCTTAAATTTTCAGTAGCAGCATAAATTACATAAATTAAAGCCATATGCAAAGTGTAGGCAGGTGATAATGATAATTCATGAGAAGGTAGGAATTTGGGGTTTATCTTGAGACAACTGAGCTGAGAGTCCTTTAAAATTTCAAGGAAATGGAAGGAACGGTGAACTCCACGGTCTCTTGGGAAGAAGAATCTCAACTTGGTATTTAGAATGAACAAGAATTGGGATACAATAGAGGCCAGGAGACCAGGCAGAAGCTATTATGAGGGTCCAGGCATGTGTTCATAAAGCTCTGCTTTAGATAGCAATGGGAGGAAGAAAGATACAGAACTGGAAATGATTTCAAAGGAAGAATCGACTGAGTCAAAATCGGCATTCAAATCTCTTAGTTACACGAACTAAGTCACACTCATTAAACTCCCTGGAAATGGTAACCTAGAGGAGAGCTATGCCGTATCTACAGTTCATCTGATGCTGCAATTAAAATGCATGAGGTGAAACCAAACTTGGACTGGAAATGCTGAGCAGGTTTCCAGTCTCAGGGGATTCCAAGTTCCAGGCCATGCTGTGACTGGAATTTTCATCATTCCTTTGTCTCTCAGGCATATGCATGCCTGAACCACTTGTTATGTATGGGCTGAATTTTACACTCACTCCCCCCCCACCATTCACATGTTGAAGACCTAGCCCCTAGTACCTCAGAATGTGACTATATTTGGAGACAGAGTCTTTTAAGAGGCAATTAAGGTAAAATGGGTGACCCTATGAGAAGAAGGGATTAGAATGCAGACATAGAGGGAAAACCATGTGAGGACACAGAGGAGATCACCGTTTACAAGCCCAGGAGAGGGGCCTTAGAAGAGACCAGTCTGCTGACCTCTTGACCTCAGATTTCCAACCTCCAGAACTGTGAGAAAATTAATTTGCTGTTAAGCCACCCAGCCTGGGTTACTTTGTGATGACAGCTTTAGCAAATGAACACAGCATTCTACTCTGTGGGCCACTTCTGAGCATGCCAAGGAAGCTCTAGGAATCTTTCTTGGTTCTCTTTTTCTGAGATTTTGCTCACAGTCAATGCATGGCCTCATTGTTTCAATTTAAGTTCATTTTCTTGTGTTCTGTACTTCAGTAGAGAAAAATTCCTGTCGCCCTCATCATATGCGTTGTCTTACGTGTTGCTACTAGTCACAGCTATTTAAATTTAACTTAATTAAAATTAAATATAATTAAAAATTCAGTTTTTCTATTGCACTAGCTCCATTTTAAGGGTTCAAAAGCCCCATGGGTCTAGTGGCTACCTACTGGACAGAACATTTCATCATTGGAGAAAGTTTTACTGAACAGTGCTAGTACTGAAGAAGGTTTAACCTTCCTCTCTTAATGTCCCAATCTGGTTGTATCTGTTATGGTTCTTTCAGCTGAAAGCAACATTTAAAAAATAGAATTCTGGCAGGACTCGGTGGCTCAGCTTGCACTCCCAGCACTGTGGGAGGCCGAGGTGAGTGGATTGCCTGAGCCCACGGGTTCGAGACCCACCCAGGCAACTTGACAAGACCTCATCTCTACAATAAGTCAAAATTAGCTGGGCGTGGTAGCGTGTGCCTATAGTTCCAGCTACTTGGAAGGCTGAGGTGGAAGGATCACCGGAGCCCAGCAGGTCGAAGTTGCAGTGGCTGGGAGCATGCCATGCACTCCAGTCTGGGCTACAGAGTGAGACTCCAACTCAAAAAAAAAAAAAATAGAATTCTGAAACAGGGTGGGGGGGGTAGGGTAGGAAGATAGTGGTTGGCCTTATTGGGAGATAGAAAATATCCCACAAGATCAAAAGGACAGTTGAAAGAATCAGCAGCAGCTCCCAGGACTTTAGCAGCAAGCTTTTGTGGCCTTTCCTCTAAGGAGTTGTCCTTGCCTTTTCCATGTCTTTTTGTTCCAAGATTCAAAAATCGGGAAAGAGAATCTGATTGTCTCATGTTGAGACAAGAGTCTACTCAGCCAAATGTGGCTGGTGAAAAGGTGACAACTGGATCTTTGAGGACAACCTGGCCATGGGGTGCCCATCCCGGTATCTTTCCAAATGCTCTTACAGGACAAGGAGTCACTGTGAGCAGGGCCATCACACCTTGATAGGGGCCCAGGGTTCTGTATAAAGTTATCCTTGAGCAGTTGATCCAGAACCTGTCATTATACCATGAAAATTGCATATGCTTTGATCTTTTTTTTTTTTTTGAGTTGGAGTCTCACTCCGTCGCCCAGACTGGAGTGCAGTGGCACGCTCCTGGCCACCGCAGCCTCGACCTGCTGGGCTCCGGCGATCCTTCCGCCTCAGCCTTCCAAGTAGCAGGAACTACAGGTGCGCGCTACCATGCCTGGCTAATTTTTGATTTATTGTAGAGATGAGGTCTCGCCAAGTTGCCCAAGCGGGTCTCGAACCCGCGGACTCAGGCAATCCACTCGCCTCAGCCTCCCAAAGCGCGGGATTACAGGCTGAGCCACCGAGCCCGGCTATGCTTTGATCTTTACTTTACACAAACATGATGTTTCTCTTTACTCATTTAGAAAAAACATTTATTGAGGACTTACTTGGTGCACAGGTGC
>CAUYQG010142565.1:0-62564 GCA_963574415.1 Tarsius wallacei
TTACTATAAGAAAATGACTGACAGTGGTGGGAAACTATGGGGGGGAGGGGAAGGGAGATGGGATTAACGGTAGTCAATATCTGTCTGGGGGAGACACCTCTTATCAACAAGGGTGCCTGAATGAAGCATATTTGTATACCATCCCTTAACTGTACCCCACAATATCATAATAAAAAATATTGATTATTAAAAAAATAAAAATTAAAAATAAAGAAAAGACTTGAAATCATTCAAACAAGCAGTGATGAACTCTTGAAAGGGGGCAGTGGCAATGGGAATGAAGATAAAGGAGGGATAAAGGAGGGAAATTCGGAGGAAATCATTCATAAGACTTGTTGCCCGTTCTGACATAGCTGCAGACCCACTCCAGAATTCTGGCCTTAGCAATGAAATACAGTGGAAGAGTGAACTGAGGAAAATTAATGTAATAATCATATTAGGATACCTATGTGTTTGACCTGGAAAAGTATTAAGAATGGCACTTTGTGTGACAAGCCACTGATATTTCTCCTAACACCATCTTTCCTCCCAACGTCACTCTTCATCCTCACACCCACAGGTGGCAATTCCAGCTCAAATGACTCCTTCCCAATTCTCAGAATGTATCATTTCCAAGCCTCTTCCTTCCCCCAGGCAGTCCTGACATGCTACATACCTCAAGGTGTCCACTTTACAGTTAACTGTCAACTTTCTCCTCAGCTTGCTTTATGAGCCCTGGCCTCGAAATACTGAACTTGATAACATTTTTCACCCACCATGGATATAAAAGCAATAGCTACATGCTCATTTGTTTAATCTCATTTGTTTAATCTCATTTGTTTACTAAAGCCTAAAGTAATAAGTATTTTCAAGAATGTACACTTGCGCTAGAATTCCCTGCAGGTTAAAAATACACTTGTCCACTAGAGGTCTCCAGATCACTAAGGATTCTCTGTCCTAGGACTACCTACTACATTATGGTGTAAACGTCTTCCCGCTGTTTTTTGTTTTGTTTTGTTTTTTAAACTACTAATACCTGGCTAGGTCCCCAATTCTTCTAGTTATCAATTATATTCCCCCAAACTCAGCTCCACCTGCATATTCTCCATCTCACCCAAAGGCAGCCCAAACTCAGTACAAAACCAACGGGATGATCTTTAGCTTCTCTCTCTGAAACTCCACATCAAACCTATGAGGAAATTCTGACTCCACCTTTAAAACCTATCCAGAATCTGACCATTTTTCACTCTCTCCCCCATTTTCTGCATCATCTCTTGCCTGGATGCTGCACTAACCCTCCCTGCTTGTGCTCCCTCCACAATCTACACCCAACATGGCAGCCAAAAAGAGCCTTATTAAATATAAGTCAGCACATGTCACTGCTCTGCTCACAACCCTGAAATGGCACTTGTTTATTCTGAGTAAAAGCCAAGGTTTCTAGAGTGGCCTGCAAGGCTCCATGTGACCAAACACCCTTTTAAGTCTCTGACCTCACTTCTCCCTTTTGGCTCACTTCTCTGACTCTCCTGGCCTCCTTACTGTCCCTCAGACACACCATATATTCTACCTGGAGCCTTTGCACTGGCCTTTCCCTGTCCCGGAAACTGTTCCCCAGATATCTGAATGTCTCACTCCCTCACTTCCTTCAAGTCTCTGTTCAATGTCACCTCAGTGAGTCCAATTCTGAGCATCCTCCATTGAATACTAAAACCTGCCTCTCCACTGTCATGCTCCCAATTCTCCTCACTTGCCCTTTTTCTTTCTTCAAGGCACATATAACTTTTTAACCCAGTGGGAAATTTAGTTATTTGTTCTGTTTACTATTTATTGTCTGTGTCTCCCCACTAGAATGTAAGGTTCGTGAAGCAGAGACCTTATTCTGTTTTGGTCATTGTAGTATTCTAAGCATCTGCATGCAAATATAGCACATAATGAGAACTACATAAATACCTGTTGAACATCTGTCAAATAAATGTATTGCTCAACTCTACTTTCCCCCTCCTCACCAGCTCCTCTCTAATCAAAATGGAAACCATCAAGTCATTATGCTGGATATTTTGTTTGCCCCTACAGATATATTATCCAACCTCCAGCTTGCTCTGTGCCTGGAACTGCTGACCTGTAAATGCCCTTGCGGGTTCATCCAACAGGAGGCACTATCAGGAGAATAGGAGTGAGAAGATTTGTAAAGAGAAACATTTCAAGATTTGTAGTCCCCTGGTTTTCTCCCTGATAAGTTACAGCACATTAGGTAGTACTCTCCATAAGGCTTTCTTCTAGATCCTGATAACAGCTTCCTCCCTTCATCCCCAGGGCTGAGCTTGTGGTAAATCCCCTCTGTTACTAACTCTAGGACTCTTTATTACTCACGTTGCTTTCCCTCAACCCTGACCATTCCATTAAAAAGGGTGCCTTTGGTAAATTTCTCAACTACCCAATACAAGAGTACCACTGCTGCCCTCTGGAGCTCAGACTACTAAAGTCATAACAGTAAAATAATTCATGAAAGTGGATACAGTCCATATTCTTTCCGTAGTTTTAAATAACTGAAACACCTTCCGAGCTTACAGGTCCATACTAAAAGGCCGAATATACCTGGTCATTCACTGGCTTAGGAATTTTTCTAACTACTCGTCTATGGATCTGTTTGGCTTTTCAACTAATTACACATTTGAATTTGGCTCTGTTTGAAGATGACCTCCCTTTATTTGATTGTGTCTCTAGGAATCACTGTGTATTTGTCCTGTTTTGCTTTTAGACTAGAATGCCAGTATGGCAGTTGTGCAGTGCATAAGATGCTCCACCCAGGCCTCCACCAGACCAGATACAAAATCAGTCTTCATGTCTTGAAAAATGCCATTAGATAACTTACCATTAGACACTTCATCAAACATTTTCCAACTCACAAATTCAGCAAACTTGTATATCTTACCTACTATTATCAGACACTGATGATTTAAAAAAAAAAAAAAACGTTCCTTACCTGTAAGAGTTCAAAATGTAAAGGAAGAAAAACCCAGACACATGTGATCTTTTGTAAATGAGAAACATTTCTAATAGAGAAATATATATTAAAGCATCTCGTAGCTCTTTAGTACTAAAGGTAATGCTGATGGACTTTCTGATGTTGCTTGCCTTTAGCGGCCAACATTTTTCTAGCACATTTAAAGGCAGAGATCTGGTCTTTTTTCTGCACGCAACAAAGTTGGGTTTAAAATATTTTAGTGACCAAGAGAAGTCTAGGCTGGGTGTGGTAGCTCATACCCATAATCCTAGCACTCTGGGAGGCTGAGGCAAGAGGATTGTTTGAGCCCAGGAGTTCAAGATCAGCCTAGGCACCATAGACCTTTAGTCCCAGTTTTTTGGGAAGTGGAGGCAGAAGAATCACCTTAGCCCAGGAGGTCGAGGCTGTGGTCAAGGCTGAGAAGTCCAAAGCTAAGAATTCATTAAAGAGATATATTAACGTAAAGCAAAAAGATATTCCATGGAAGATATCAGTGTTTTACAATTACTCTCATATTTTGAATCTGGAATTTAATTTGCTGATTCTCATTTTCTGAAATCTCATTAATTGGCAATTCTTATCGAAACTCTAATAAAAATGAAGTTGAAACCATTTACCAAATTGTATTTATCTTATTTACTTTTAGACATACTGAAATCTTGATTACACAATCATATTTACTCTAATCAAAAGCCTCAAAATAAAAGAAAAGGCTGTATTTAAATATAAGGTTAACTTATGGCATAAGATAATATCTCCCTTATCCTCATTTCCTTTTTCTGTGGTTCAGTTACCTGTGGTCAGCTACAGTCAAAAAATATTCAATGGAAGATTACAGAAATGCACAACTCATACATTTTAAATTGTGCACAGTTCTGAGTGGTGTGATGAAATCCCCCACCATTCCTCCCAGGATGTGATTCCTCCTTTTATCCAATGTATCTATGCTGTATATGCTACCTGCCGTTAGGCACTTGGTAGCCAGTCAAGGTGATCCGAGGAAATGTCATAGTATTGTAATGCTTGTGTTCAAATAACCCTTATTTTACTTATTGAAGGCCAATGCTTAGACTCAAATGACATTTACTTTACTTCATAATGGCCACAAAGTACACAAGTAGCAATGATGACAATTTATGCCAAAGAGAAGCCACAAACTTTAAGTGAAAAAGTTATAAGTTCTCAACAAGTAAAGAAAGAAAAAAAATCATACGCTAAATCATACGTTGCTAAAATTTACAGCAAGAACAAATTTTCTCTTGGTAAAATATTAATATTGCTAGTTTTGCTCTTGCTCCTCAAATTGCAAAAGTTATGACCATAGTGCATGACAAGTGTTTAGTTAAAATGGAAAAGGCATTAAATTTGGGGGTGGAAGATATGAAGATAAATGTGTTCTGACTGATGGTCATGGGGTTCGGTACTATCCATGCTTTCAGGCAACCACTGGTGGTCTTAGAACATATTTCCCTTGAATAAGGGAGGACTATGATGGTTATATGAGATAAATGAAATCTTCCATGATCTGAGTACAGCAGTCCAAGTACACATCCCAAGAAGTGGTTAGCCCTTCCTAGACAAAATAACCAATTCTTGGGGAATGTGAATAATCAGCCAAGGTGGCCTATTGAGTTATTGAGAGCTGCAGCAGCCTCAACAAAAAGGAAAGAGGGTACAGAAGAGAGGACACTTGCCTTTACCTCCAGGTTTAAAGTCACTGGTGCAGCATCAGACATGCTATTATCTATTGTGAGAGTCTGCTCATTTTCTGCAGCCCTTAAAACACTACTATGCCTGACCAATACAGTACTATATACAAGTAATTACAAGTGCAGGTAAATATAAATTACCAGAGTTATTAGTCATCCACATATAAGTGGATGACTCTGGAGTCATTTAAATCTCCACCCATCTAGAACTGTAGACTAAAATAATATTTCATGAACAAATTAGCGACTTAATTGGTTAACATATAGTTTATTGCAAAGACTTTGGTTCATACTGGCTTGTAACTCATGTCAAAGTCCTCCAAAAATCAATGAAGAGCAAATTCTCGGTTAGGCACTGCGGTTCACAACCATAATTCCAGCATTTTGGAAGCTCAAGGTGAGATTGCTTTAGCCCAGGAGTACAAGTCCAGGTTGAGCAACATAATGAGACCAGTCTCTACCAAGAAAAAATCAAAAAATTGGTCAGGCGTGGCAGCATACACCTGTAGAACCAGCTATTCAGGAGGCTGAGGCAGAAGGATCTCCTGAGCCCAGGAGGTGAAGGCTGCAGTGAGCCATGATTGTACCACTGCACTCCAGCCTGGAAAGAAAGGTACATTGTCAAATTTTCCTACCTTTCTAATCAACCCATATCAAAGCATTAATCTAGCTGAGTAATCCCAAAGGAGGGTTTATATCATCAAGGCTAGTAGTTAGTACTTCGTATCAAGGTAAATGATACCCAATAACAATAGTTATCAATATATTAAAGCAACAAACAGAAACAGAGAACCAGGAGCCTTGAGCTTTGGAAAGACTTCCAATTCAGACAAATCCTTCCTCTCTTTTCAAACGAGAAAATCTTATTAATTTTCTTTTTAAAAGGTAAAACTAATCTTATTTTATTCTTAATTGATCTAATAGGCAATAGTTCAAAATCATAATAGTACCAATGTATCCATAGCTCCTGAATACGTGAAATGAAAGACAGCAATGTTATAAAGTATAGGATTGAGAAATTGGGAATACCCTGTGATAAGGAATCTATATACTACCCACAAAGCAGCACAGTGGTTTTTTATTATCATCTTTAACTGATACATAGTTGTACATAATTGAGGCATGGCATGGTATTTTGATACATGTATACAATGTGTAATGATCAAATCAGGGTAATTAGTATATCTATCACCTCGAATATTTCTTTGTGTTGGAATCATTCAAAATTCTTTCTTTTAGCTACCTGAAAAGACACAATTATTGTTAACTATAGCCACCCTACAGTGCTAGAGAACTCTAGAACTTATTCCTTCTATCTAGCTGTAATTTTGTATCCATTAACCAAACTTTTCCTATCCCCTGCTCCCCATTACTCTTCCCAGCCTCTAATAACCACTATTCTACTCTGTATTTCTATGAGATCAACTAGAAAAGTTATTACTTTTAATTCCAAGTTCTCTCCATTTACCCAAACAATTCAAACCACATCACTGGTTCTCCATAAACCATCACTAAGTCATCCTCATGTATCTGATTCTAATGATCAAAACAAGGCTCTCATTGCTGTAGACCGCTAGGATTTAAATCCTCCTAATTAAGATAATCAGCTACCAATGAGAGTTTACAAAGTACCTTCTTTGTGTTCAGTTAAGTAGGTTATCAGCAACTACTCTGCATCAAGAATTTATACTGATTTGCTGCATCCCTTGTAAGCACAAAGCTATCTGAAAAACCCAACAAAGCAATGATAGTCAGAAGTATTTATAATATATACAAATTCGCCTTAAATAACATAGGATGTATTTAAGTAACATCAAATTATCCAGAACAAGTTACTTCTCTGTTTACAGATAAATTTCCTCTGTTCAAAAAGGGAACTGGAACAGATGATTGCTATAATCTTGTCCAGCTCCAACACTCAGTCACTCTGAGACTCATAGGCTAAGCACAGTAGAAAATACAGAACTATTGAACTATCATACAATATACACTGAAGATAAATAAAATTCAATACGCAAAGAAAAGTTAAAGTCTCTTATTCAGAAAGGGGGAAGGTCAATGAAGACTGGAAAAATTCTGTAATTGGATAAGTCTACTTTGAGGATGTGTGACTTGAGTTAAATCCTGAAAAACAGGAAGGATGTGGATAGACAGGGAAGAGGCGGTAGAGTATTTCAGATGGAAACAATAACAAATTCAGAAAAGGAAAAATGAGTATAAATGTAGCATCAGTTTTTTATCCTAAATTACCTGTGCTATTTATCCTAAGTTGTATTTATAATACTAAGCTAAACTGCCAACTGTATGACTTTGCTAATCTTTTTTTTTTTTTGAGTCTGGGTCTCCCTCTGTCACAATACTAGAGTGCAGGGGCATAATCATGACTAACCACAGCCTTGACGTCCTGGGCTCAGGCGATCCTTTCTCCTTAGCCTCCCCAGTAGCAGGGACTACAGGTGTATACCTTCATACATAGCTAATTTTTTTTTTTTTTAATTTCTTGTAGATATGGGGTCTTGCTATGCTTCCAAGTCTTGTCTTGAACTTCTGGCCTCAAGAAACCCTCCCACCTTAGCCTCCCAAAGTGCTGGGATTATAGGCATTAGCCACCACTCCCAGCTGACTTTTTCAGATTTTCTAAGATCTTTAAGGTCTTTCTTTAATTGTTGAAAGAAAACTGATGATTTACACCACTTTGTACAAAAGAAGCTTTTTCCAATACAGCTAAATGTATCTTAATGTGCAAGCCATATTAAAATGATGGCTTATTGTTGACCATTTTGACATGTGATCCTATTGTCTTAAGTGCTGGCTGCATATCCTCCACTTTCCACCAAAACCAGTAATATTTTTATGATTAATAGTATTCCTTTATATATCATTTGGAATAATGGCATAACCAAAAGAAGGACCTGAAACATATTTAAAACTGATATACATCATGCTTTATAAATAATGATCTATATATAATAACAAAGAGCATAAAGGAAATTCTTTAAATTCTAAGACGCAAGATCCAATATGAAAATACATATTCTAGCTCTAATAATACATTTTAAATTTAGAAAAATAAAAACACATCAGATTAAGATGTAAAGTCTTAATCTATATCTTTAAACTACATAAGATAAAGCAAGTCTACCTAACTTATAATTATGAAGGATGATACCAAAAATATTTAAACAAATGTAACCTCCTTTCTTGACATTATTAAGCACTATCTCTTGATGCTTGGAATAGGAGAAAATTCATTTCATTGATAACTAATATTATATCACTGATAAATATTATTGAGGATTGCCATTTCTTTCCAATCAATTGTTTTAAAAATGTACACTTACCCTGCGTTGTTGCTGACTGCAGTTAGTCCTTTTACTCCAGTCTTTAGCAAAGCTCCTATAAGATTCTCTGGAATTCCACAAAGCCCAAAACCTAATAAGACCAAAAGACAAAAAATTTGTGAACAGGGTAATAATGTTCTTTTGGGAAAGTATGTGTGTTACTATTTTTAACAGAAAAGAAAAAACACAAAGCACATTATTAGAATTACAAAGCAAAATACACAGATGTAACTCTCAGCAACTCAATCAATGGTCATATTGTTGTATCCAAATGTTTTGTAGCATTATATAGCACCAGACATCATTGCCAAGTCTTTGAATAACAAATATAAAGCAAAATCAACCAGTTTATACAGCTATTCATTGCTCCCCTGTCACTTAGTGAAATATCTATTATTTTCTTGCTTTATAATACAACTTTATACAGTTAGTTTTTAAAGCATGTTTATTTTATTACATGAAATAATTGGAAGCCTAGGTCGATAACTTTCATTTCTTTACATTTTCCACAATTCCTCAAATTATGTTGGACGTAAAATGAATATTCAATAACTTAGCTAAATGAATGAAGAACAACCCTAAAAATAAGACTTATTCCTGTTTGTAAGAATGAGGTAGCAAGTTTAATGAGTTTAAGGCAGTGGTTCTAAAAGACATTCCAAACAAGCAGCGGCAATAAAACTGTGCAGTGGGGATGGCCAACAACAGAAAGATGCCTATGTGCTCTCTGTCTCATAAAATAAGAATCAATAAAAGGAGTGGACAGGTATAAGCTGGTAGAGGCAATGCCTACACCGTGCTGAATGTTCAGTTTTAAGTTAAACACAATTTCCAAATATTTTAAGTTAAACACAATTCCCAAAGGTCTTGGGATTTTTCAAAGCTAAAGATATCACCACTCTAAAGCTTCAGTTAATTAAAATAATTGTTTAAAAACACACAAAAGGAGCTGGTTCGGTGGCTCAGCCTATAATCCCGCGCCTTGGGAGGCTGAGGTGAGTGGATTGCCTGAGCCTACGGGTTCGAGACCCGCCTGGGCAACTTGACAAGACCTCATTTCTACAATAAAAATCAAAAACATTAGCTGGGCATGGTATCATGCGCCTGTAGTTCCAGCTACTTGGAAGGCTGAGGCAGAAGGATCGCCAAAGCCCAGGAGGTCGAGGCTGCAGTGGCCAGGAGCGGCCATTGCACTCAAGTCTGAGTGACAGAGTGAGACTCCAACCCAAAAATAAAAATAAAAACACACAAAAGGAAAGAAAAGTAAAATATTAAGTGCTAAACCTTGCTAAACTTTCCAAAAGGAAACATGCAATAAAATAGATAATATATGATAAAATCAAATAATAAATATATATCACCATTTTCCTACTTCATTTAAAAAACATAAGGACATTATCATTAAAAACATATATATATATTGTTACTTACCACCAACCAGAATCGTCGCACCATCAGGGATGTCTTTTACAGCTTCTGCTGCATCTGTATAAAATTTGGTATGGCGATGAGTACTGGTGGAAAAGTAGCAAACATATCCCTGAAACATTAAACATTTTAAGTGAATAATCGTTTGGATGAAATCACAGCTTTATTTACTGTGTATAGCAATTTATTCAGTTTTTATATAGAAAATAATAATTTTACTATCCCCTATACACACATGTGCACGTGCGCGCGCACACACACACACATATACACACACATGGCGGGGGGGACCCCCCAAAAACCCAGAATTTATTTATAAAATATTGTCCTTTTATTATTCCATGTTTAAACTTCAATCACCTTCAAAGTACTCTCCATTTGATGCAATTCACTTATCAAGACTTTTTTTCACTGCTTAAAATAGTTTTTGAACTTATCAATTTTGATGCCTTTTAGCGCTTCTGCCTTTTTTCATTTCACCTATTCCCCATCGGCAAAACATTTCCCTTTAAGGGTTTTTTACATCGAGGCAACAACAAAAAAATATTGCTTGGGGTAAAATCAGGTGAATAGGGAAGGTGGGGCATAGAGGTCATAAGGTTTTTGGTCAAAAACTGAACACTCAGCACAGTGCCAGCAGGTGCTTTTGTAAATCTCCCATTATGAAATGGGCAAACACAAAAGAATCTCCAAAAAATAATTCACTGAAGCCGAATGCAGACTCTCACAACAATGTGAGGTGGTACACTGATGCTGGCGGGTTCCTAGAATACCTATCTAGCATAGAAAGCCCACCTTTCAAAAAACAATTCGTTTTTTGGGGGTTCCCCTTTGCATACACACACACACATTTTTATGTTTTGAATTTCCAAGTCAAAATAGTTCTTATGGTATACATGATATTTTGATAAATATACGGTAGTCCCCCTTATCCATGGTTTTGCTTTTCAAAGTTTCAGTTAGTTGCAGTTCTCACCTAAGGTGAATATAGTACAAAATGATATTCCGAGAGTGAGAACATATTCATATAACTTTTATTACAGAATATTGTTATAATTGTTCTATTATTGTTCTTAATCTTACTGTGCCTAATTTATAAACTAAACTGAATCATAGCTATGTATGTGTAAGGAAAACAGGATATACATATTTGGTACTAGCCACAGTATATATATATAGGGTTTGGTACTATCCACAGTTTCAGGCATCCACTGGAGGTCTTGGAACATATTCCCCTTGGATACATATTCCCCTACTGTATACATTGTTGAATGGCTAAATCAAGCTATCTAACATATGCATTATTACCTCACATATGTATAGCTTTGTGGTAAAAACACTTAAAATCTCTTAGCAATTTAAGTATACATTAACTGTTGTCACCATGTTGTGCAATAGATCTTTTGAATTTATTTTTCCTTCCTAACTAAAATTGTGTGTCCTTTGATCAACATCTCACCAACCCCCCATTTTCCACTCTCTAGTAACCACCATTTTATTCTTTGCTTCTATGATACTATCCCCTCTTGAATAGACTGGGGCTTTAAGTACTTCATTCTTAAAAGCAGGATTTATATATTTTGCCTATATATTATCACTGGAGTTCCCTTATAATCTGCATCCTCTATTATGTGAGGGAAAACTCTCATTTGTGGCCACCCAAAAGAATTAAAGTAGACAGTACCCAGGCTGGGATTCAAATTCACAATAATGGTGTCATCAAATGTCAATTTCTGTAATAACCTAATCTTCCATTAAATCAACAAATATTTACTGAGAACCTACCACATGCCAAGTTCTATACCATTTACCATAATGAAGTTAAGTATTAAGACACAACAGCTGCTCTCCAGAAAATTAAGTCCAATGCAGTAAATTCTACGAATACCTATATAGCTGGACCCCAGATTAAATCTTAGGTGTCAGAGAATGCCTCCTCAAGGGACAAAGAACAGTATATAAAACTCATGCCAGGGGCAGTGGCTCACGCCTGTAATCCCAGCACTTTGGGAGGTGGAGGTAAGAGGACTGCCTGAGTCCAGGGGTTCGAGACAAGCCTGGGCAACTTGGTGAAACCTCGTCTCTACAATAAATCAAAAAATTAGCTAGGCAGGTGACACATGCCTATAGTTCCAGCTACTTGGAAGGCTGAGGTGGAAGAATTGCCTGAGCCCAGCAGGTCGGGGCCACAGTGGCCATGAATGTGCTACTGCACTCCAGTCTGGGTGACAAAGTGAGATTCCAACTCAAAAAAAAAAAATTAAGTTAAAATAAAACAACTCATCTCCCTATGGGGCTTGAAGTGTATGGATGTTACAAAAAGGGAGCAAACCATTATCTACAAGGAAGGCATGGATAACCTTACCACAGTGTACTATTTGGTCCCAAATATGTCATCTAGTGAGTATTCATGATCATTTATAAACTTTTCTGCCTTTATCTTCATCTACAACATGGACAATAGAAAATGAGGATGCAGATTCTGTGGCAATTGATCACTCATATTACCTCTCCACTATTTTCATTATATAGTCACTATCATATTTCCTTTATTATCACTGTACATTCAATGTAAAAACAGAGGAAGTAGACAGACTATCCTCTGAATCTGAATACTGCCACTTTAACAAGCCTAGCTGTAAACTCATTCCCACAGCTGTAAACTCATTCCCACAGCAAATTCTATGAATACCAGTCAGACTCCCAGACAGACACAACCTGAGATGGTTGAGGTAATAGCATAAATGAGAACTTATCATTCTTCTCTGCTTCTAAAATCTCCTTTCATAAAAAGTGTCAGTACAAAAAACCATTTAAGGGAACTGTACTGAAAGAAAGTCAAATGAGAGCTGCAAAGGTAGAGGACACACAAATAACTTTTGTCCTTTTAAATTTCAACCTTGATCAAGGTCGGCTGAAGAAGGCGGAATAAATGAGCACACTGCCCAAATCCTGGGAAATAAGTCTAGGCAGAGATAGAAATGAAAGGGCTTGAGCCACAAAGAGCTTTTCTTTTCTTTCCTATCCTCAAGTAGTAAAGATTCATTTGCTTATCTCTTACACACACACACACATACACACAAATATATTTTTAATATTGGAAATCACAGATTTGATAGCCTGAATAAACAGGCAAACAAAAGGACTGTAAAATAAAGTTGAGAATATCTCCTAGAAGAAATAGAAAAACACATAGATATCTAATACAACTCATTTTTTAAGTTTCTATAGCTTATAAAGATCTTGTGATTTACTCAAAACTGTGTTAAAGCAAGACCAGAGCCAAAGTTTTGGTGTTCTACCTCAGAATCTCCCTATTACAATATTTTCCTCTCCATGTTTTGTGAAATCTATCATATTCTATTTCATTACTTATATGAAACAAATCTTTATGAATGTCCTATTTTTTCATGTATAAATCAGCTGTCATTATCTCCACTTAAGAGTGAAGAATCAGGAAGAAGAAGAAAATTAAAGAACTTATCTACATCTGAGCAGTCTGGGGAGTGAAGTTACTCTGAACTATTTCTCTATAGACTGAGAAATATGAATCCCATAAAAAAGATATTAGAAGAAAACTCACTTCCCCTATAGACCCACAGAGAATTTTTAGATTCAGGAAGCATATAAAAGCATATTACCATAGACCTGTCAGGAATTCCATTCCTTTGTTTCATCTGATAATTAGTGGTTTCATTATAGAAAGAAATTATCAAGGAGCTTGCCTCACTCTTCCCAAAAAATATATCTCAAAAATATTTTTGAAAATCTGTAAGTTTACCCAGATAACCAAAAGTTAAAAGAAGTTAAGTCTGAACAAAAGTTTTCCAGAAAATGTGAGAAAGACTCAAGATGAGGAAGAACTTGAAGATACTCAACTTTGTTTTTTCATTATTCACTCAGTTAACAATATTTGTTGACATTTGCCTGTTACACTGACATTTGATATGTTTTTAAGAAACCAACTTTCACTACAACAGATTTTATTCTAAGAAAACTTACCACCTAGTTTAGGAGACAGTGTGGCATAAGAGGCCACACTCTTGGGGTCAAAAATATCCTTCTTTCAAATTCCAGTTCAGCCACAACTGTATGAGTCTAAAGTTACTTAACCACTGTGTCTCTCCTTTTTTGATAGGGTGGGGAGGAAGAGGAACGACTTGACTTTAAGTTTACAAAAAGATGATAATTGTTTCCTAGGGATGTAGTAAGGATGATATAATGATATATACAGAAGCCCTGTGCCTGTACAGAAGATACCCAGGAAACGTCAGCTTTCCTTGGGGAATGCAACATTTTCTCCATTCCCCACTCCAAGGCAGTAAGATCAACTTGTCATTTACTGGAGTTTAGTTTTAATTTTTTACCTCCTCACTCTGCCCTACATACACACACACACACAAACACACACACACACACACACACACACACACACACACACCTGATTTTACAAAGATTTTTGTAAACGACTTATTATAACAAATTAATCCAGGTGATCTTTGTTGGGGGTTAAAAAAAAAAACAACAGATCTTAGCTTCAAGATTACTTTGACATGCAGTGATATTTACCTTGACAGCTTACAGTTAAATAAATCACGACACAGAAAGGTCAATAGCCCACTTAAGTATCAGAGCGATAAACAGAAAGGGGAAGAAAGACCTTATGAAGAGATCCATGCTAGAAGAAAAAGGCAGTAAAATGCAGGTGATCACACACAGAGAGCCACAAGGCAGAGCATGGCATCACTGTAAAGAGGTGGTAATATATATATATAGAAACACTTCAGCTGTCCAACAGTGGACCAGTGTCCAAAGGTGACATGTCTACCTTGAACTAAATACTGCCAGTTATGCATTTGTGACATGAATAAATCTCAAAGAGCTGATGGGAATAGACCCCTCTATAACAGGGAGGAGTCAGCTTTGTTTCTGAGAAAACATACATGATCTACTCTAATACTGGAGGGATACTCAGCCCTCTAAAGGAGCACAGACGAAGGAGTAACTCATTCTTCAAGCTAGAAAGCTTGAAAAGTTAGCCAGGAGTTAAAATACTTATCATGCCGGGCTCGGTGGCTCAGCCTATAATCCCAAGCCTTTGGGAGGCTGAGGTGAGTGGATTGCCTGAGCCCGCGGGTTCGAGACCTGCCTGGGCAACTTGGCAAGACCTCATCTCCACAATAAATCAAAAACTAGTTGGGCGTGGTAGCGTGCGCCTGTAGTTCCAGTTACTTGGAAGGCTGAGGCGGAAGGATTGCCGGAGCCCAGCAGGTCGAGGCTGCGGTGGCCAGGAGCGGCCACTGTACTCCAGTCTGGGCGACAGAGTGAGACTCCAACTCAAAAAAAAAAAGAAAAGAAAAATAAAATAAAATACTTATCAGGCCAGTTGAGGTGACTCACACTTATAATCGAAGCACTATGGGAGGCAAGGAGATTGCCTGAGCCCAGGGGTTCAAGACCAGCCTGGGCAACTTGGCAAGACCTTGACTCTACAATAAAAACCAAAAAATTAGCCAGGTGTGGTGATGTGCGCCTGCAATTTCAGCTACTTGGAAAGCTGAGGCGGAGGGATCCCCTGAGCCCAGCAGATCAAAACTGTGGTAGCCATGAGCATGCCACTGCACCCGAGCCTGGGCAACAGAGTGATATATATATATTTGAGTCAGAGTCTCATATATATATATATGTCTGCATGTGTGTGTGTGTGTGTGTGTGTGTGTGTTTGAGTCAGAGTCTCATATATATATATCGAGAGAGAGAGATTCCAGACATTGGGGCTGTATGAGTAAGGAAACAGATATGAAAAGGCTCAGTGTGGTCACAGATCAAATCTTGTGGAGAGAAGTTCATGAAGATCAGGCCAAGGAGGCAGATTGAGGCAGGTTGTAAACAGGCTTAAAGACTACTTCACAGAGTTTCAACCTCATCCTTCAATGAGGAAGGGACAGCAAAGCTTTTGAAACAAATATGTCACAACTCTAAGAAAGCCAGAATCAGGAAGGTGGCAAGAGAACTCATTCTTCCCTTCTTTCACCTATTTCTTCAAAAATTTTTTGTACTGATTATCCTAAATACTGGAGAAACAAAATTAAAACAAATAAATTTTTTAAAACACAAAAATAGTCCCTGTTATGACGAATCTAAAAAAACCATCAAGGATATGGTCACTAAATAATTACAAAAACTTATCCACACTCATAATATCCAATTGGGGAACTATAAGAAAGAGATGGCTGCCAGTGAGAGTGCGAGGGACAGAACTAAGGACATGTCAAAAATAGGCACACATATCACACTTGGTGATCAAATGGAAGTACAGAAAAGAGAAGAGGATGGTTCCAAGATTTCCAGCTTACACACTGGATGGATACCAGTACTGTTAACCACAGTGAAAAAAAGATCAAAACAAAGAAGGGAAAAGCCACTTAATGGCTGGTTCACTTTGGGTCAGAAAGACCTTTAAGTGTTGAGTGACATCTAGGTGGAGTCAACCAGTAAGATTCACCGCTTAGGATACTGGGGTCGGAGAAAGATTTGGGGAAAGATAGTTTTAAGGAAGAGAGATGAGTAAGTTAATGATGGTTTTATGAATTTTTTTCCACTAATAATTTTATATAGTGAATGGAAAATAGGATTAAATGCTCCCCCCACTTCTACAGTAGTAATGGAGGAAAGAAAATAACTTTCAAAATAGTTTATTCTAACCTATGTCCATGCGAGTAGCTCTGAAAGGGCAGTCCTCAGCAGCATCAATGTCACCTGGAAATTATTAATGCAAAGTTTGGGGCCCCAACCCAGAACCTACTAAATTAGAAATCCTGGGGGGAGGGGAAGGCACAGCAATCAGTTTTATAAAGTCTCCAGGTAAACTGATACACTTTTAAGTCAGAGACACTGGGCTTGCCTGTCATTAAAAAAAAAGAAAGTTTTAATTGAAAAATTTAAGAAGGTAACTATTTCATTTTACTTGTTGATTATGTTTAGCAGAAAAACTCTCAACGTTACTACTTGTTTGCCGGCAATGTTCTCTCAATCATACATTAAACGTGTAGAATCTGTGTGGAGTAGTGTGTAATCTTGAGGAAGGCTGAGAATAAGGCATACAATATAGATGCTGCCAACAAGAAATTTTCATCTGGCTGAGAAGGCAATGTACACATCTGAAAAGTTAAACAAGTACACAAGTGGTACAGTTCAACAGAAGTAGCAGGTGAGGATTTAAGTACTAAATACATAATGAGGGCACTAAATGCCATAAACTAAAGGAACACTGGAAAGTAGGGGTCAGACCTAAGATAATGAAGCTTGAAAGTCGTCAAGTTTGAACCCTGGTATTAACTGTCAATGAGAGACAGCAAAACCCCTAATTTGCATCTCGTCCCTCTAAGAGGTTTGCTGAGTTTCAGAAATGGTTTAATGATATACTCAAGGTAGGAAAGGCTTGAAGTGAGTAGATTACAGTTGGGCAAATAAGTAACTGCCAAAAGAGAGAAGTTATTGACTTCAATTCAAGGGTATCGCTGTGTTCTGGTTTGCATGCTCTTCAGCACCTACAGCAATCTGACTGAAGGTCAAGTTCCCAGTTAAGAATGCTTTATATATCCAAAGCTATCTGAGTTATTGAAATGCTTCCGGTGCAGCATTTAAGAGTAAAATGGTTCAGTTCTAGATCATCCTCTAGCACCTAACCGAAGGAGCTCAGTGGCTCCTCTGTATTCTCAGCTCTCAAGGACTGGAAGCGGGACAGAAGTTTAAGGGTGTCAGGCAGGAGTTATCCGTGAGTACGCCTCGTTTGCATGCATGACACTCTGCCAAGCTCAGGACTATTATGCAATACCAAGGAAGAGGCTACCGCGGTTACTGAAGTGGCCAAGGAAAAGCCACCCTCCTGAACCTGGCACTTCAAAGAGTCAGTGCCAGAAAGACTCCTCGGACTCCAGACAGGAACCCCGCCGTACCGTGGGCTTATGGGCGAGGACAGTGCATAAGGCAAAAACACACATCAACCAACAATTCACGGTGAGTGCCTCCGGATACCAGGCGGCGGAGAGTTGGCAGGAGGGCGGCACAAGGTTTTTAAAGGGCCTCGAGATTTGGGGCAATCGCTCCCGCAGACCTCGCGCGAGCCACTGACAGACCTAGGCTGGTTTCCCCTCTGGGCCGGCCAGGCGCCCAGGCGAGAGCTTCAGGCTGCGGGCGGAACAGCCAAATAGGGGAGGAGAGGATGGGAAAAGACATTCCACCCCCGCCGCGCCCAGCATCCGCCCCCTTGGCGGTGAACGCGCGCCGGCCGTAGCTAACCCGGCCCCGGGTTCTGGGCCTCTAGGGGCTCCAGTACCCTGAGATCCCACATGGGGGCGAGGGGAGACTCAAATCCACCACGCTGCTGCCTACACTCCTTCCCTTCCAAAAACTGGAGCCCTCCTCCCCTGCGTTCCGGCCGCCGCGAGCTCCGGAGGCTGCCGGCGCGGTGGAGACGCGCGCAGGGGCAAACGCCGGCGAGTCCCGAAGGGCGCGGCGGCACGGCAGGCGTCCTCCCGCCCCTTCTCAGCCTCTGTACGCGCTTCTTTGCCGCGTCTCCTCCTATCCGAAAAGCGGTTGCAGAGCCCAGCAAAAGCGACCATCCAAAGGGGCGGCGAGGCCGGGAACGCGTCGGCGCGCGTCCGGGACCCGGGCACCTCGCCACGGATGCCAGATCCCGGGCTGGAGAGGGTGGGAATGGGCAGAGGAGAAAACACCGGCGCCGCCCGGGGTTCCGTCCGCGTCCTTCCTGCGCGTGGCCTTCCTCTGCGCCTGCACTTTACCTTGGACCAGGCGCCCCCGGAGCCGCGGGTGGAGGCGCAGAGCCGAAGCCCACAGGAGAGGAGTTTGAAAGCCGCCATCTTCGGAGCCCGGCTGCGAGCAGTAGCGCGCGTGTAAGCGTCTCGGTATCGGTTGCCCGGGCCGCCCGCCTAGTCACCGCGAAGGGAAGGCGCACGGGGGCGGGCTGGAGGCTCGACCGCGCGTCAGTGACGTCTTAGGGTCCTCCTGCGCTGCGCACCGGCTGCCGCTTTATAAAGAAGTGAGGCTGGGAGGGGCTGGCGGCGGCGAGTGGAAGCTCAGCGCAGCCGGGGCGGATCGCGGGGAAGGTTCCTCTGTCGGGTCTCGGCGTGTTCGAGGCAGGTGTATTGGCGTGCACTTGTGCACTCAGCCCCCAGGTCTGTCCTTTAGCTTTGATGGGACGCAGGTGTCCGCCTTTCCTAGGTCAAGGATGAGCCTTGGCTCTAAAGCTAAAGGCCCTCTGGGCGCGGGAGGGTCTCCCGCCGAGCGTGTTGCTTTTCCAAATCGGAGCCTGGCACGTGTGTGTGCTGCACACTTCGAGACCCCCTGCTTCTCTTCTCCCACCAGGACAGCGTTCTCATTTCTGACACTTCTCAGCCCCTTCTCTCCACACCAGGCCCTGGCTTATGTAGAGTTTGCGCTGAGAACCTGCCTCGAGCTATATCTGTCATGAGGTGTGACCAGTCGAGCCTGAAGGAGAACTAGATTAGGACTGGGCCTCTGCGACCTGAGTGTAGCACGATTTCTCCCTCTTCTTCGCCATCATCCAAGTCTGTGAATTTCAGGATCTTTCTAGCAGTCCAGAGATTACTCAGTAGATGCAAACAAAAAGGTGTGCATCCCTTTAACCTTAGGCAAGTTACATAACGTTCCTAAACCTCAGTGTCCTTATCAGCAAATTATGATTTGTTATAATACTCAGAACTGCCATAGGTTTATATGCAATAATTCATGCAAAGCTTCTGACTCCGTTATGAACACTCAATAAATGTTAGACATTATGGTAAGTTTATTCCAGTTATAGTGGTGGATTGGCACGACACCTACATACAATCTAAACTTTATCTCTTGACCAACTCCCTGAGGATTTGAGCCAAGTCTGATTTCTACAGAACCATCTCTATACTTAGCGGAGTTGAACGACCAGGTGGAAACCCAATAACCTTTTATTTGTTTGAGCCTTCCAAGTGCTGAGAAGGTGACTGTTTTAGAAACGAAGCAAAGCACACAAGAAAATTAACTGAGATCTTAGCTTCCTTAGCAAATACACTAAGTCAATGAACATCTCGTTTAAAATATTCTATAACAGCATTTGCTCTTTCATGGTATTCTTTGAACTTTTTCCCTGTGAATATTATAATTTTAGTCAAAATCAATGAGGGACTAATATACCAAGTTAGACCATCCAATTACATTGGAGAAATTACTCAGCAATGCTGTTTCAACACATTTAAGAAGTTGGATTCCAGAGAAATTCAAGTACTACTAAAGTTCCATAACTAGTGCTAATGCAGCATATAGCAGCTGATGTACTGCAATTTATAGGATGTGTGAAAACTAACATTACAATTGGTTCTTCTTTTCCACTTTTGCCCTTTCACAGGGCACATGAAATGGAAAAAACTGCATTGGCAACTTTGTCAGTGGTCATATGACTCAATCTTTTTGGCTGGTCTCACTCTGTTGCTCCTGGCTAAGGAAGACACACATTTTAAGTCTTATATACTGTGTGACTAAGTCTTATGAAAAACAACAACCTCATTTCTGTATGATCAAAATACACTTTCTGTATTTTTTACAACTATGACTTCATTTTATACTTTTTTAAAATGTATGAGTTTCTTTCATTTGAACAAATTAAATTATTAATTGCAAAAAAAGTTATTGCATTCTCCTTTCCCTTCTAGTTCCACAAGCCATTTTAGTTTTAATCTGTGCTTAAAATTCTACTTCTTTTAAATATCTGAACTTCTCTGAACTAGGAAGAACATTTCCACCTTACTTTGAAGGGCAGTTTGTGACAAATATATCAGACTCTGGAAACTTCTTTGTGGAATCTTGTAGACCTTAACTTCCACACTCTTAAAAACTGGGAGAATTGAATGCAAAGCCTTTAAACAAAAGGTTAAATTTCAGATAGGCAATGAGGAAAGCTAATTTTGTATTAAGTTATAACGTGTGTGTGTATGCATATATTAACGTATATACACACAATCATGTGTCAGGTTTTGGTCAACAATAGACCACATATGAGGGGGGACCTCACAAAAATAGAATGTATTTATTTAAAAAACTGTGTATTCTTACATGTTTAAACTTCAGTCACCTTCAAAGTACTCTCTGTTTGATGCAATACATCTATCGAGACACTTTTTCCACTGCCCAAAGCAGTTTTTGAACTTGTCAGTCTTGATGTCTTTTAGAGCTGCTACTGTTTTTTTTTTTTTTCACTTCTTTCACATAGGCAAAATTTCCCTTTGAAGACTTTTTTTATCCAGAGAAACAAAAAAAGTCACTCAGGGAGCGATCAGGTGACTAGGAAAGCTGGGACACGGTGGTCATGCTGTTTTTGGTCAAAAACTGCTGAACCCTCAGCACAGTGTGGGTAGGTATGTTGTCAGGGTGGAGGAATCAGTCACCTGTTTGTCACAACTCGGGACATTTCTTCTGCAAATTGTGACACAACCTTCTCAAAACCTCCAGGTAAAAACTTTTGTTGACCATTTGTTTCAGAGACCATTTGTTACAGGTGTACTACAAGAGAGGCCTACCCTCCAAAAGATAATTCTGGGTTTTGGGGGGTTTACTCTTGTATATGATGATGGATGCATAAGATTATAATAATGTATTTTACTGTACCTTTTCTATCTTTAAATATATTTAAATACATAATTACTTACCATTGTGTTACAATTGCCTGTAATACATTAGTATAAAAACATGCTGTGTAGGTTTGTATCCAAGGAGTAATAAGCCATATTTTACAGCCTAGGTGTGTAGTAGGCATACCTTTTAGGTATGTCTGTATACATTCTATGATATCTGCACAATGACAAATCAGCTAATGTCACATTTCTCAGATCATATCCCTATCTGTAAGCAGCACATGACTGCACGGAACCTTTTTATCAGATAAATGCAGACAATGTATCAGAGTTAATTAGACTGTAAACTATTCTGTTTTAGGGATTTCATTTTAATCCTTCTAAAATATGATGCATCAGTGTCTCTCATTATTGAAAAATAGGACATCCTGCCCTCACAGTTGACAGTGTACTCCTCCAGGTTGTTAACCAGAGGCATTTGAAGACTTCTTTTTCAATGTTGTTTGACCGGCATGACTAGTAATAGGAGTTTTTACCTAGGTCCTTTGTATCAGTTATAAAGATGCATGCATGCTTCATTTTATAGCAATGATTCTTTAATATATGAAGAACAAAGTCCTTCAAACAATTTTCCCATAGTAGGTTTGAAAAACACAAATCTGAAATTGTACATAAATCTATAAATCTTTTATTGTTTTATAATTAAAATAATCATTCCTTAATTTGCCTATCTTGTAAGATTTTTTAAAGATCCTTCAAATAAATTCCTTGTATTAACTAATGTACATTTAATATTTGTTAAATGAATATATATATATTTTAAAAGTAATATAATAAGCAGATACATTAAAAAGTATAAAAATATATAAAATGTAAATATATAAAAAGTAAATTGAATTTTTCTTAAAGTGTAGTTTTCACAGAAAAAAATAAAATAAATGTATGGATAGAGAAAGCACAACTAGAATGAAAATGAAAATTATGTTAAGAAAACTTAAAAGGAGCAAAACATACCAGAGTCTCATCATGTTACTTCTGCTTAAAAACTTTACAATGGTTTTCCCCACTGCCTTTGAGATCCTAAGTCCACAGTCCATAACATGGCATAGAAGGGGATCATTTCTCCCTACACACCTTCTTTGCATTCCAAACTATATGTGCCTCCTGATGAATTTGCACAACCTCAGCATCAAGTCTTGACACAGAAATGATAAAGAACGTGGATTCTTTAGTTAGGCTGCTGGGATTTTGGCTCTGCTCTTCTCTAACAATGTGACCTTCTGTGGTACAATAGTTTAGGAATGCTTGCAGCATGCCAAGATGTAAGGTATTATCTGAACTACTATCTGTTTAGGTGTTAAAATATTTTATTATGGAACTCCCCCCAAAAACAAAATTTTCTTTTTCTTTCTTTCTTCTTTTTTTTTTTTTTGGAGGGTAGGCTCCTTGTAGTACACCTGAAATTTGTTCCTCCAGATCAAACATTCAACCAAAAATTTTTATCTGGAAATTTTGAGAAGGTTGTGTCATGATTTGCAATAGAAATATCCTAAGTTGTGGCAAACGGGTGACTGGTTCTTCCACCATAAGAATGCATCTGCTCATACCACACTGAATGTTAAGCAGTTTTGACCAAAACAACATGACCCCTGTGACCTGCCCTTCCTTTTCACCCAGTATCACCCTGAATGGCTTTTTATTTTGTTTCCCCACGTGAAAAAAGACCTCAAAAGGAAATGTTTTGCCAATGTGGAAGAGGTAAAACAGAAAAATAGAAGCACTAAAAGGCATCAAAATTGATGAGTTCAAAAACTATTCTGAGCAGTAGAAAAAGTATCTCAATAGGTGTATTGCATCAGACGGAGAGTACTTTGAAGGTGACTGAAGTTTAAACATGTAGGAATGAATATGAAATTTTCTACAAAATTTTTTGGGGTTCCTCCTCATGCCTTCCAGCCTAAGCAGCATAGCAAAACCTCTTCTCTACAAAAAATTAGCCAGATATGATGGCTCATGTTCATAGTCCCTGCTACTTGGGAGGCTGAGACAGAAGGATAGCCTGATCCCAGAAGATCAACGCTGCAATTAGCCATGATCATGACACTGCACTCCAGTCTAGGTGACAGAGTAAGACCTCATCTCAAAAAAATAAAATGATTATACCCTGTGAATGTACTTATTTTTAGATGCTGTCTTAGTTTGCTCTTGCCATATACCAAAATACCTTAGACAGTAAGTTATAAACAAAAATGTATTTCTCACAGTTCTGGAGGCTAGAAAATTCAAGATCAAGGCACCAGCAGACTAAGTGTATTAGGTCAAATTAAATTTGGCCTAAAGCTGCCTCCATACTTAGATTTCCTATACATAAAATTGCAGCTTTACTTAAATAAATGCCCACTCTTCAGACTGTGTCCACAGATGTCACAAATGTCATCACAAATGCCCAAGTAAGGTAACTGCCAAGCTATAACCAATCAAACTGCTTCTGTATATCACTTCCTTTTTCTGTCTACAATTACTGCCTGTCTATGTTGCTGGACAGAGTTTTTGGAGCCTCTCCTGGTTCAGAGTGCTTCCTGATTCATGAATTGTGATTTGCTGAAATAAACTAGCAAAATTTAATTTTCCTAAAGTTTTTTCTTTTAACAGGTGCTGGTGAGGGCCTGTTCCTTAAGATGGTGCCTTCTCCATATCCTCATATGGCAGAAGGGACAGATGGGACAAACTGCTCCCTTGAGCCTCTTTTATAAAGTCACTAATCCCATCCATGAGGCCTCCACCTTGATGACTTGATCACCTCTGGAAGACTCCACCTCTTAATACTATCACATTGGCAATTAAGTTTCAACATATGAATTTTAAGGGAACACAGTCATAAATTGCAAAATAGACAATATTTAATCCCCGAATTTATGTAATTAAAAGCTATTTTTATCTTTATATCTCCCTCTTTCTGAGATGTCTTTTAACCTGACCCCAACTCTCCAGTTTCACTCATTGTACACAAGTTCAGGGCCTCAGTTTTGGTTTTTCTCATCTAGATTATTTCAGTGTCTTTCTACATAAACCTTCATTCTCCCTCAAACTTAACCTTTTTTTTTTTTTTTTCCTGTCAGAGTCTCACTATATTGCCCAAGGTAGAGTGCAGTGGCACAATTATGGCTCACCATATCCTCAACCTCCTGGGTTCAGGAGATCCTTCCACCTCAACCTCCCAAATAGCTGAGACAACAGGTGCATACCACCAGATCTGGCTATTTTTAAATTTATTTTTGTAGAGACAAAGTTTTGCCATGTTGCCTAGGCTGGTCTTGAACTTCTGGGCTCAAGCAATCATCTCACCTAAGCTTCCCAAAGTGCTGGAACTACAAGCATCAGCCACTGTGCCTAACTACATTCTTAAAATTATTATTTCAAATATAGGCCGGGTCTTCTCACATCCTAAAATAGTTCAAAAAATCCCCAAGGTCCAACATCCATTTATAGCCAAGATTTTGTTTAATCCACTTCTAAGGACTCTGCAAAGGTACTTTAGGAATGCCACAGACATTATATTTTGAAATTAAATTTTAGATAATATTTTAAATATTCTATCAACACTAACGAAGTAGCATGCATATTCAATTGTGAAATATCTTTGATTTAAACATACTAAGGTCTGTGCAATTGGGAGACAGACCTGAGAATAAAGTTTCTTCATTATCTAAACTTGTATGTTTGAAGTTACAAAATATGTCATTGACAAAGAAGATTGTGGCTCTGTACTTGTTTTTTCATCATTTAGAACTCTGCATGTTGACTCACTTATAATACCTGAATGCCCTGGGCAGACACATATACTTCTAGCATTATTTTTTATTATAGCATAGTAATTATTCAAAAAGAATGTATAGAACACTTCATGATAATGGTATACTATAGATAATTTTAGAGGTTATTTTCAATTTGGCTACATCCTGTGTGACATATATGTGAACAAGAGGTGATTGATATTATTAGTGATTTACCATGAAGCAAACATTTCCTGCTACTTTTCTTTGAAGTTTGTGATCTACTTTAAATGAAGAATATACTGAGATTCTAGAGCAAACTGAAGTATGAATCAGAATTTTCATAATATTGTGCAGCCAAATAGAAGGAAAAATGTAAACAAAACAGCAGATATAGCCTTATGGTTGCAAATTTTTAGCTTTTAGAAGAGTTTTATTATTTCCCAATGATTCCATTTACAAGAAAATGTTTTACAATTAAAATAATAAAATACATTTAAACTATAAGTTGCCGGTTATATATTTTATAAGTTGGGGTTCTAAATGCAATTTTATTTGAAAGGATAACCTTTACTAAATATGCTTAAAATCTGTGACTTTAGCTAAGTCAGACTGTTTTCTTCTTCCTGCATATATACCAATGACTTTCTGGTATGGAGTTTTTGCTCGTTTCTTTTTTTATTTTTTCTATGTCAGCTGAGCAAACTCCTATTCATCTTTCAAGACGCAGATTAAATGTCACTCTTCTGTGGACCTTGACTGTCCCACCCCAAACACCCAACTGAAGAACCATTTTCTTTTACTCTCTACCCTCAGAGGCCTTTGTCATGTAGATTATGAGCTAATCAAGAATGTGCTTGTTCATTTTTGTATCTACAGTGTCCTAGAATTGATGCTAAGCACATAGCAGTTCAAGAAATATCATTTGTGTTGACTTGAGTTACCATTTTAATTGCCCTAACACTAGCCATGAACTGCATCCCTGAGCTCAACTCTGTAGATTGAATACTTTTTCCCTAATCATGATATGATAGTAATAATTACCCTGAGCTCAACTCTGTAGATTGAATACTTTTTCCATAACCATGATATGATAGTAATAATTATTTACATTTGCATTCTCATTTATGGCCTATCTTGTGCTCATCATCCTCCCTTGGCCTTTCTTCTCTAGGATAGTTCTTGTATCCAGTCTCATGCTCACCAATGCTTTCATTTCTCCTTTCTCCACTTAACTTGCCATTGAAGGACATGAAGAAAATAGTCATATAGTGGGTTACAAATTATCTTATGCTTCCATTTTTTTTTTCCAAAAGTCTCCTTTGTTTCTTTCATTAATGTTTCCTTCTCTTTTCGTGAATATGGTATTTGGCTAAGTCTTTTTCACAATAAAGTAACCCAAGTCAAAATTTTTTTTAGGCAATGCCATCCCACTGGTTATACGCCAAGACAACCATTGATGGCTGCAATAATACATTTCAAAAATAACTGCCAAGAGATTGTGACACCCTGGCTCAGTAGAATACAAGTCAGGGTCATTTATAAATATCCAGTCACAGGGACATGATTCACTACATTATAGTGCATAATCTTGAAGGTCTATTATGCCACCATGAAAAATTAAAAATTTTAAGTTATATGTGGAAATGTTTAGGACAAGTGTAAAAGGGAGAACTTATGGTATTATGTAACTATCACAATCATGTATTATATATTTTTGCATAAAAATGGCAACCATCTAAATGTGAGGGAAAATATCAATATAATGAGGGCAGGACTTTAGGTATTTCCATTGTTTAAACTATTGAACAAGTTTTATTCAACTTTTTAAAAATTTATTTTTATTTTTGTAGAGACAGGGTCTTGTTATGTGGCCCAGGCTGATCTTGAGCTCCTGGTCTCTAGTGATCCTCCTGCTTAGCCTCTCAAAGCACCGGGATTACAAATGTGAGCCACCATGTCTGGTCCACAAGACATATAGTTTTAGTGTGAGAGTTCTAAAATAGACATTACAGGATCTTAAAAAGATATTTGCACTCTCATGTTAATTGCGGCATTATTCACAATAGTCAAGACATAAAAACAGCCTAAATGTGCATCAGTGGATGAATAGATAAAGAAAATGTGGTATATATATACAATGGAATATTGTTGAACATTATAAAAAAGAAGGAATAAGCCAGGTGTGGTGGCTTACGCCTGTAATCTCAGCACTTTGGGAGACCAAGGTGAAATGATTGTTGGAGCCCAGAAGTTTAAGACCAGCCTACACAACAAAGTTAGAGCCCCATCTCTACATTAAAAAAAAAAAAAATCAAAAAATTAGCGAGGCATGACAGTCCACACCTTTAGTTACAGCTACTCAGCAGACTAAAGTGGAAGGATCTTCTGAGCTCAAAAGGTCAAGGTTGTGGTGAGCTGTGATTATGCCACTGCACTCTATCTTGGATGACAGAGTGAAAGTCTGATTCAAAAAAAAAGAAAGAAAGAGAGGGAGGGAGGGAGGGAGGAAGGAAGGAAGGAAGGAAGGGTGTATATGTGTAACAACTGAAATGAGTGACTGAGGCAGAAGTCTGAATCATTGAAGTTTATTAAGCCACTTACTTAAGGTCATACATTGGTTGTGGAGACTTTAGGATAAAATCTGCTGTTGGAAGCTGGCCAAGGAGGCCCACTGAACATTAGGAATCAGGGGGGCCATTGACCCCGAGACCACTAGAGTGCGTTTGGGAGCCGTGACCTCATTACCTTTCCTTTTGGCATTACAACTTTCTGTTAGCTCAAGCATGAAAACTCCAGACAGGGATGAACACAAGCTAACACTAGAAACTCGTTGTTCCCGTTTCCCTCTGTCTGCGGTTTTGACTTTTGTCTGGTACAAGCCAGGACCACATCAAAGACCCAGGAACTGAGAGCCCAGCATGACCTTTTGATTGAACCACATTATGCAAAACTGGTTTTAGTTATTTTGTTTAAGTTCCATTGTCTGTATTAGGATAAAGCAAAGGAATAGACTATTTATCAATAGGAAAGTTATTCATAGGTAAACTGAGTAGAATAAAATAAAATATAGATTACAATTGATAGAATGGTATAATATTTATGGAAATCGTATTAATACTTCTAAGGGACATTAGTCTAGCATAGGAACGGAAAGACAAGTTGGGTTTGTTCTTTACCATGCTTGAAGAAATATCTGGTGGGTAGGGGACGCTCCCATGCACCTGGTTTTCCGTTCATGTGGAAGACATCTGAGTCTGAATGTGCAAAATTTGGGGATGAAAGCCCTCTGTACTTTACAATAAACAGCTTCTGCTCAATCCGTTGAACAGTTGTCCATTCTCTTTCTTTCTCTTTATTTCTCTTTATATCTGTCCCTCCATCTTTCTCTCTATATTTATCCCTCCTACAAAATCAGCTTCTGGACTAGACAGGAGTCCAATCTCTTTGTTTCTCCAGAATAATTGCCGACGCCACCACACCTCCCAGGGACCCTCTAAATCTCTCTGCAGGGGCTGGCCTCCCACAATCTGCAAACATTGCAAAAGGCAGAAAACCTGCTAATCATATTGGTAAGCAACTAACTATTGTTTCATTGTTAAACATCTCCAGGAAACTACAATTATTTTTGCAGCGTCAAGATGCTCGCCTTAGCTTAGCAACCCCAACACACATAAGCCCCTTAGCACAGCCCTATAAAACTTCCCTTTAGCCTCTGCCTCTTTGCAGACGGCAGACAGCCTCTATCTCTGCTGCTTTGCTGTCATGTTCATTGGGATGTCGTCTCCTTAAATAAATCTACCTTTCTTAATTCATAAATGTATCGGTGAATACTTTCACTGCCACAACTCCAGTTTCACCCAGTTGTATGCGCAATATCTGTGTTTTTCCAAATAAATTTTCAGGAGGTTTTGTATTTATATGTTTTCTCAAAGGGGTGAAAGTATGTATTAAGAGAGACAGGTAGGCAGTCAGGCAAATGCAATATTTTATATAAGATAAGGTGAATATCCAAAGAAAGAGAGTAAAGGAAAAATTAATTATGCAGATATTTCTGAGTAGTTGAAGTAACAAGTTTTAACTTTGTTCTGTACCTAGAAAGATAAGCTTGTAATGATCTTATCTGTGTGGAATTGAACAGATTTTAGTTTTAGGAGCTAGACTTAAATTGCAGGCCTAAGGTTACAATTGACATGTTCTTGTTTATGGGAGATCAGCAGATAATTTACTTAGGAATGATCTGTGGAAACAGTTCTCCCATAGATGCTTCAGGCCCTTTATCTTTCCATGGGGATCTGACTGACTCATGTTAGTAACTGCTATTTAGTTGGAAGAGAGTGTTGCAATTACCTTCTCTTTTACATAAAAAGTTTGGAGGGGTCCTGAGATTTTTAAAATTTTCTTTAAAATACAACCTGAATGAACCTTGAGATATTATACTCAGTGAAATAAACCAGTCACCGAAGGGCAATACTGTGATTCCACTGTATGAATTATCTAAAATAGTTAAACTCCTAGAAACAGAGCAGAATGGTGGTTTCCAGGGACTGCAGAAAGGAGGAAATGGGGATTTGCTATATACACAGGTATGAATTTCAGTTATATAAGACAAATTAGTTCTAAAGATCTGCTTTACAACACTGTGCCTATATTTTATAATACTGTATTGTACAGTTACAAATATGTTGAGAGGGTAGATTTATTCTTACAAGTTTAAACTTTTTCAGTCACCTTCAAAGTGATACTGGGTAGGGTATGGTGCAAAACTCATGGATTCTTTGGCTCACCCCTAAAATGAATTTAAAAGGTATTATTGAATTTAAAATTCATGAATTTTAGGGTGGCCAGCAAAGTTTTAAACAAAGTTTATTAGTGAGAGGAGAGGAAAGAAAGGGCAGGTGAAAGTTTCATTCCAGAAAGCCTTGGCATAGGCAACTCTCTATTGAAAAAGAAAGACTACACTTTTGCTCTTAACTAAGAAACTAGATACATTTTCACAACAATTGATTCGCTAAAGAGGGTGGGATGGAGGTAATGGCCACTCTGCAGAGATGGACATCTCTCCTTTGCTTCTGATGGGAGAAGTGAGAGGTGGTCTTTTCCAGACCTCATTGTCTTTTGCAGAAATCCTGCCAGACATTTCCAATTCGCAAGTTCATGACCTACCCTGGAAACCACCCTGATGGAGTTTTCCTTTGGTAAGCTGCGGGGGTGCAGTGGACTGGGAGTCCATACTGAATTCACATTCTAGCCCACAAGGCCAGGCTCTTCAGACTGCCGATGTCCGGACGCTTCCTAAAACCTGCCTACAAGAAATGTATCTATCTATGTCCAAACTGTGCTACCTACTCCACCTCAAAAGTACTCTATTTGATGCAGTACATCTATTCAGGTGCTTTCCCTACTGTTCAAAACAGTTTTTGAACTCATCAGTTTTGATGCCTTTTAGTGCTTCTGCCATTTTTTGCTTCACCTCTTCCATATAGGCAAAACACCCCTTTGAGGACTTTTTTTAAATCAAGGAAACAAAAAATTAGTTATTCAGGGAGAGATCAGGTGAGTAGGGAGACTGGGGCATGGGGTCATGCCATTAGTCAAAAACTGCTGAACATTCAGTGTGGTGTGGGCAGATGTGCTAGTAAATCACCCATCATGAAATATATAAACACCCTGAGAGAATCTCCAAAAAAAAAAAACTGTCTGAAGCCAAACACAGCTTTTCACAATAACACTAACTGGTACACTAATGCCAGTGGGTTCCTAGAACACTTACCTAGTATGTGAAGCCTGTACTACAAAGGAGACACACACACACACACACACACACACACACACACACACACACACACGTAACCAGGAGTGGTGACTCATATCTGTAATCCCAGCATTTTGGAAGGCTGAGGCAAGTATATTGCTTGAGTCCAGGAGTTCAAGATCAGTCTAGGAAACATAGCCAGACCTTATCTTTACAAAAAATAAAAATAATAGCTGGGCATTGTGGTGTGCTCCTGCAGTCCGAGCTACTTAGGTGGCTGAGGCAGGAGAATCACTTGAGCCCAGGAATTTAAGTGATCCATAATTGTGCCATTGCACCCCAGCATAGATAACAAAGTGAGACCCCCAACTCAAAAAAAAATTTTGATTACTAACTTATGCCTGTTCTAGTCTCAACCTGTGAGCCCAGGAGAGTCTATCTGGAGGCTAAATGCTGTGTTTCACATTACACACCAATATATCCTTTGTCTGCCACTTAAGGGAATGTAATAACAGGGTAACCTTCCAATATACACTTCTCTATGGGTGAATAAGGGTAGTGGCCTTCAGTGAAATAAAGCCATGAATATACAAGATAAAAATCTCATCTCACTTGTAAATCATTAATGAACATTAACCTCATACAAGTAGATTTGAGCTGTGACTTAAAACATTGCTGCACTCTCTGTCTGTGTTTTCTACTTACCTCAGATTTTGTCTGCAGCTATTTGTTGATGTCTAGCAAAAACACTCCTGGATATTAAAATAATAGAATTGACTCATTCACTGGCTAATCCTAAAACATAATCAGTCCAAAATTATGAAGTGCTAGTCACTGAAATGCAGCCAGCAAAGTACTGAGAGAAAAAGAAATGCCATAGTCTGAATGTTTATGTCCCCCCAAACTTCTTATGTTAAAATCTTGACCCCACAAGTGATGATGTTAAGAGGTGGGACCTTTAAAAGGTGATTAAGTCAGCGAGGCAGAGTTGTCATGAATGGTTTTCATGCTCATCTGGTGCTCTCATCTCCAATTCTGCAGGTCCCTTCATCTTGGGCTTTCCAGTCTCCAGGACCATGAGAAATAAATTTCTGCTCTTCATTAGCTACCTGGGTATTTTGTAATAGCAACCAAATCAGACTAAGATGGGAACCATCACAGAATTTATAGACAACTTTTAGTGACTAGATGTGGAAGAAAGACAAAGCAAATTTTAATAAGCCGTGCTCATCAATATCTTGTAATAATTATGACCCTTCACTATCTTTGTTCTCTGCATTTTCTACAAGAGTGATCTAGAAACTTTTTTGTTTGTGCGGTCAGTATAAATATGTGTGGTCAGTATAAATATATACTGAAGCTGTAACCACACAAACATACATATACAAGTGTGTGGGATTTTTACATAAATTAAATAAAGTTACTACAGTACATGTTAAACATAATTTTAAAATATTTGTTAAAAACAAATATAAAAAGAAGTTTTCATATTTTCTTCCTGTGTGCCCAAGGATTTTCCTGAATACTTCCTAGAGAACATGGAGTCCGCTCTGAAGATCACAGCCTAGTGCTATAGATATGTGATGAATAACTTAGAGATGAGTACCATAAGCTCCATCTACAGAGGTCTGAGGATGGAGCTGGTGCTGGAAAATTAGTCTTTTCTCATGTAGTAGTGTATCCTCTCCTTCTAACTGCACTACATGCTATAAGCATTATTTACATGACCTTTCCTTCACTGCCACCCTTAGATTCATTTCTAGGGATTTAACTTAAGATACTAGAACAAATTCAAAAGTATGTATAGATAAGCCTGCATCGCAATAATTTCCATAATAGTAACAAAAACAAATATACAGTTAAAGGTATCAAAGATTGGCCTAAAAAATGTCACATCATTAGCCTCACAGATTAATTGGGCTACAAACTAATCATGAAATGCTTCCTTCTGTGTGGCACTATGCTAGGGGCTAGGGATTCAGTTGCGAATAAGACTGACACACATGGTTCCAACCCTTCTGTAGTTTACCTTTTATCAAGAATGCATGCATCCTATGGAAAGTATTGCCAGTGAGAAGTACAGAGTGTTAAGAGATTATAATAGGTTGACCTAAAGGGGAGAGGGGTAGTCAAGGAAGACTTCTATAGGAACTGTCTTTAAATTAGAATTTAAGGGTCAGTAGAAGTTAGCTAATTGTAAGGACAATGGGAAACATTGTAGTTAAGACAATGTATGCAAAGCCCTCAGATAAAAAAAAGTATGGTGGGTATAAGAAATAAAATCCAGATTGAGTAAAGGTGGACAGGATACAGATTTTGTAGGATTTTGTAAAGACTGCTAAGAATTGCAGTCCTTTTCCAAAGGTAGAAAGAATCTATTGAAGAGTTGAATCAGAGGGGTAAAATGATCAGATTTGCACTTTAAAAAACCCTTTGCCATGTGAAGAGTTTATAAAGCTATCAATTTGTATGATTTTCTTAATTAACATTAAAGTGGTAATCTATATTTTTTTGACAAAGAAAATTTTCCACTCATCAATGAGTGAAAAAGAGGATTACAGAAGAGCATGTATGAGTTCATTTACAGAAAAATATTAAAACACGTATGTGTATATATGCACAGAGAGATTCATGAAGGTGTGTTTGAATGTGTTGTTTACATGTATACATGTGTTAAAATAATTAAACGGGAGGCCATTAGATTGGCCTTTAACACCCCGGGGCTCCTACTTAGGCAAAAAGAAACTTAAGCTCAGGCAATCACTGGCAACCAACTGGGTATTCTTAAACTTTAATAATCAGAGTCTGCCCCTTAACCTTTAATAGGGACTTTAAGTCTCCTGTTAACATTAAAACCAATCACACATTTTTGTTGTGTTGCTTTCATAAACACCTTATAAAAGTTTTCTCTTCATCCCCTTCAGTGGAGTCCAAATTGCTTGTAGCTTGGCACTGCCCAATTTATGAATTTCTGTCTTCTCAATAAACACTTTAATATTTTCATTTTAATTTGAGTTTATCTTTTAAAATACATACATAAATATATGTGTATATACATATTTTTGTGTGTACATAAAGTGTGTATATATCTCAAAATGTTAATAGTGGCTATCTCTGAATAGTAAGACTGAGTGAAATTTGTTTGCCTCTTTGTATGCTTCTGAATGATTTTATTCTGTGTACAAATCATTGTACAAGAGCAGTAAATAAATTTTTCGTAAAGGTTTACCTCTGCCCAAAGACTTAAAAAAAAAAGCCATAATATGTCTTGCTGTGTTTTTCCAAACCATTCTGACCTGTATTTAATATTACTTAGAATCCTTTTATGAATTTTCTTTAAGAGGCAAATTTTGGACTGTAGCTGTTTATAAAACCATGTTCTTGCCAGTGATCTGTCAGTCATATGCACAAAAGTTGAGATTTTTTTCACAGAGTAAAGTAATTCTTGGTATCCCCCAAAGCCAAAGATATTGGGTAACATAATATAAAAGCGAGCAAAGCTTTAGACCTGAGAGGAGTCTGTTGTTGACTTTTGAAACCGTCAAAGACAGCAGAAGGCCCTAAAAAGGGGGTTGGTGTCACCTTTTTTCTGCGTTACTTTAGAAGTCTGAGTCATTGGAAGTCTTCCTAGATTTTGTATGTGGTACTGAAGATGGCAAAGAAGGACTAGGGAGGAGGAAAAGTAAATGAAAAGTTAGTTTTTAAGGAAGGAAGTGAACAGAAGGACCAATTATAATTATTTTTAAGGAAAATGTTTTATCTACTAAAAAAGTATTTTAAAAATAAGATATAAAGAGAAGCATAAAGGTCTTTTATATATATATATCTAAATTATGTAGTTTGAATATTAGTTTTTAATTAAGCTGGCTTTTAATCATGGAGCACTGTAAGGTAATTGTTCAGACACAGATTCTTTTCCCTCTCTACTTGGCTTCTTTCTGCCCCTGCCTCAGGGAGTAGTAGCCTCTGTCCAAGACAGGTAATTGAGCAGGGGTGAGAACAAGGGGACAACACCCTTACTGTAATTGTAACAGTTCGAATCATGTAGCAGGTAGCAGGTCGAATCATTAACTATAAAACTGCTAGCTGTACTGTCCTGAAGTGCGGATTCTTTCTTCTCCGACTTGCTGCCATCGGTGCCTCTTGTAAGTTCTAATAAACCAATGCCTTTCCCTACTGGACCTCCGGGTGACTTCTTTGGAGTATGTAAAAAACCTTACATGCAAGCCCTCTCATTTTTGTTCAGAAGTCTTTTTACATTTTCTGTTATCAGATTTTAATCAGGCAAGCAGCTGATATTTCTGACTTTTGATCTTTTTTTTTTTTTAACCAAAGATACCCTTTCAAGTGAAACTTTCTTAACCAGTGTTATTACTTAACCAAGGATACACATGGTATCTCTCTAGACAATATGAATATTAAGACTACAAAGTACCAAAAAGTATACCACAGTTGCTATAGTCAGGACTAGTAAAAAAAAATTGTTTTCTCATTAATCAAAATTTTGTAGAGGAAACGGGTTTTTACCATCTACCCAACAGGATTGCACAAAGAGAGAGAGAGAGAGAGAGAGTCTAGGAGTCTGGCTACTAAAAAATTTTTACCCTTATGTTGGCTGTTCAGGCCCTGGATTCCTTCACTGCAGCTTTTAGAAGAGCAGAGCAGCTTAGCTGATCCTGCTCACAGCGCCAAACTGAGGGTCCAAAGGGAAATTTTTAGTTCACCCTCTGAAGGCTCACGGAAAAATGAACTCGCAAAAGGCAGATTAATTGGAGAAGAGATATACAAAATTTATTAACGTGTATGCCGTAGCCTTTAGAATGGAAATCCAAAGATATAGGGGAAATTGTTCTTTTTTATGCTCAGGTTCAACAAAGTATGGACAATCATGGAGAAATATAATTGGACAAAAAGAGTATGATCTAACATTAATAGACAGGCAACCCCAGTAAGGCCCGTCTGTCTAGATTCTCTTCGTTGTTTCTGAGCACATATTTCTTTTTTAGGGGCAAGATCCTCTTTGGAATGGTGGTCTTATGACCCACAGTCTAAGGTAGGTCAGACCATTTTTTATGACTGGTTTTTGTACAGAAAGGTGAAGGGAAAGTTATAGTACTATTTTTAGGTTTTATGACTGGCTTTTTGGAAACAGTGTTCTGATTTCTATGACCTGCCTTATGGAAGAGGGATTCTCATTTCTATGACTGGCCTTGGGGGGGAATGAGACTGAGAGACAGGAGAAGGTCAGGGAAAAAACTTCTGTTTCTGATTCTGAGGCTGCTTCTGAGGTCTTGATTTTGGGGTATCGTTTTCTGAGTCTCAACATAAGTAAGTAGAATTAATTTGGCAAAAAATGCTTTTAAAGCTGCTTGTGATACAATGGTAGTCTAATAATTCAGGTCATGTTTATGTTACATCCTTTTAGCTGAGAGTAGGAAAAGAGGAATATTCTCCATTGCCAGATCATTCATAAGTGTACCCATCAAATCATTTCGGTATAAATTAACAAGATGCTATCTCTATATTATTTTGCTGGAAATTATCATATAATATACAGTTCAGTAAAATTTGTCTGTAATGGGCCAGATATTAAATATTTTTACTGTTATGTACTATATAGCTCTGTCTCAACTATTCAACTCTGCCTTTGTAGAGGAAAAACATCTATCAATAATAGGTTAAAAAGTGAGCAAAACTGTGTTCCTATAAAACTTTATTTACAACAGCTTAGCTGTCTGGATTTGTCAGCAGGCTATAGTTTACCACCACGGAATTCTAAAGCATCAAAGGAAACTTCTACCAATCTGCAATGTTAAGGTTAAGACGTTGCATAAAATCAATAACCAGAGGAGAGGAGGGACAAATGGTCCAACAATATGAGGAGCCCACAGACCACTCACTAGAGAAATGGGTGAAAACTGTTTTTTGAAAAACTCAACCACTTAATGTCTCTGGAAATGGCTTTAAGGACATACATATATTTTTGGTATTCTTACCCAAATTTAATAGATTTTCTGGAATAAATATTTCTTATATATTCCAGAAAATCTATTAAATTTGGGTAAGAATGCAATCCATTATAGCTGAACCAAGACCTATTTCCTCACCCTATCCCCCAACTCAATGAGAGGGAAACTGCACTCCAGACTGGCACGGCCAAGAACACAGGACTCCCTCATCCTTCAGCTTCCCGTCAGGGGGCTATCTTCCTGGGAGGAGTAGAATAGCAACATTTCTTACCCAGCCCCCAGCTACCTGTTGCTGAGGCTAAATTTCAGACAAGCATGGTAGAAAGCTGGAGCTTCCTTCATCTGCCCAGACACCATTAATGGGGCAGAAGCCCTACTTTGCGTGTTACATTGCTGAGACTACTGAGAACTCTATGACCTTTGCCCTGGCTCTCAAGACATTCCAGACTGGGAGAGGAAAACTAGGAAGATCTGGGGCTACTGCCCTGCCTTCCCAGAGTGGAGATGTCACTCAAGGAGAAACCTATCCCTATTTCCACCCCCAGCTCCAAATTCAAGAGCTTTCACCCCAAGGGAAAAGTAGGGCTTAAAACAGAGAACAGAGTTTTTCTCAAAAGAGGTGACTTTATTTGCAACAGAGTGGAGATAATCAAGCCTAAGAGTAATCTAAAAAACAGTGGAGGTTGTGGCAAAAGGCAATTGGGAGAGAACTGGTAGATTCATTGGTGACGTAAGCTAAAGGCAAGTGGGAAGTGATTGGTAGGTTTGTTGGTGATATAGGCTAAACTGTAAATGTGCTAGTGTCCTGGAGAGACCCAGGGAAAGAGGCAGATGGGAGGAGACCAAAGGGTCAGAATAAATCTCAAATGCTGACTACAGGAACTATCACTTCAAAGGAGCCCCGATTAGATTGGTTTAGTCTGTAAAGATAATTATGGACCCAAGACATTGTTGAAAACAACAGAAGAATCACCTGGCAGTTGGTGGAACTTAATAGATGAGTGTGTGCTCAGGGAAGAATATAGTCAAAGAGAGCCCTGACCATAACCACTCTCATCCCAGACTGACTATGAGAGTATATGAGTTTTGACAATTAAGTTCATGAACTCATTCTAGAAAAGATTCTACATACCTCATTGCTAAATATTACTGTGGTCACCTTCAAAATACTCCTCTTGGGAAGCTATGCACTGATGCCAGTTAACCTGTCAAAGCAATTTTGGAATTCTTTCCTGGAATGGCTATCAGAGTTGTCTTCCTATTACCCTTGATGTCCTGAGTGTCATCAAAATGTCTTCCTTTCAGTATTTCCTTTATCTCCAAGTAAATAAAAATGTCATGGGGGCCAGATTGGGAGAATAGAGAGGGTGTTCCAATACAGTTATTTATTTACTGGCTAAAAACTCCCTCACAGACAGTGTTGTGTGAGTTGATGCATTGTCGTGATGCAAAAGCTCTTTTGAGACCATTTTTGCACACACCTTTTTCATACCATGATTTTTAGTCAAGATTTTCCTGTTTCTCTATAAATGTTTATTTTGTCTGCTATGCATCTCATAGTCAGTCATCAATTTTGACGCACAATTTGATGAATTTTTGCAATGTTTTCATCAGCTCTGCTCATTACTAGTTGTCCTAACCTCTCTTCATCACTGATGCTTTTTCTCCCCTCAGAAAAACATTTAATATATTTGTACACTGCCGTTTTCTTCATGGCATTATCCCTATAAACTTGAACTGACATGTCCCTGATTTCACTTCTACTCTTGCCAAGTTTAACAAGAAATTTAAAGTTTGTTCATTGTTCTAACTTAAGCTCCAAATTCTTGTGGTGGCACACAAAGACATGCAACAACAATGAACACCACTCAGCAAGACACCACCACATGTTGACATGAACACAGCTGTGAGACATTGCTATACCAAGGTTATGAAACCTTACTGAGTTGTTTGTAAAGTGCTGTCAACATAAGTGCATGGTGGTAAGTTTGCAAACTTAATTGTCAGACCTCATAGCCAAGGTTGAACCCCTGAGGAGTAACATCAGAGGCCTCACAAATGAGCAGGAGGTGGAGTGGGGAGATGGCTATTAAAATAATAAAACTGGTCACTAAGTAAATAATAATAACAAATGTAGACAAAGGATGAGAACCTGAACTGCTATAATTTATTATCTAAAGAAAAAAAAATGAAGAAAAATGAAAAGTAGAAGCGGTTAACGGCAATGATATGTGCATAATGAAGGTACCAGAAGAGGAGACAGAAAAAAGAGCAGAAAAACATTTAAGTAAATGATGGCTAAAAGTTAACAAATGTGTTGAAAAACCAATTGCATAATTAAGAAGCTCAATGAACTCTAAGTACATATAATGCAAAGAGATTACAAGTAGATGCATTATAATAAAAATAATGAAAGTTAAAGATACGGAGACAATCTTAGAAATATCAAGATAAAAATGACTTGTTACTTACAAGGGAACCCCAGTAAGATTAAGAGCGGATTTGTCAGCAGTAACAGTGGCAGTCATAAGATTGTGGGATATATTTAAAATGCTCAAGGAAAAAAAAAATGGAGTCAGCATGAATCCTATATCCAGTAAACTATCTTTCAAAAATGAAGGCAAAATGAAGACCTTCCCCAATAAACAAAAACTGAAAGCATTGCTGTTATCAACTTGCCATATAAGAAATAATAAAGAGGAGGCTGGATGTGGTGACTCATGCCCGTAATCCCAGCACTTTGGAAGGCTGAGGTGAGCAAACTGCTTGAGCCCAGAAGTTCAAGACCAATCAAGGCTGCATAGCTTGTCTCTACAAAACATTAAAAAATTAGTCAGGCATGGTGGTAAGTGCTTGTAATACCAACAACACAGGAGGCTGAGGTGGAAGGATTGCCTGAGCCCAGGAATTATCATTATTACTGTACTCCAGCCTGGAAAACATAGTGAGATGAAAGAAGGAGAGAGACAGGGAGAGAGCAAGAGAGAGAGAGAAATAAAAGGTATTCTTTAGGCTGAAATCAAGTGACCCAGTGACCCAGACAGCCAGACATTAGTTAAGAGAAAATATTTGCAAATCATACTTCTCAGAAGGTACTTGTATGTGCCTTTTAGATACCTGTATTTAGAATATCTAATAAAGAATATAACTCAATACAAAAATATTAATAACCTAATTTTAAAATAGGTAAAGGATTTCTCCAAAGAAGATATTCAAATTGTCAATAAATACATGAAAAGATGTTCAACATCATTATCATGGAAATTTACATTTAAAAAATGAGATACCACTTCATATGGACTAGAAAGGCTAGTGAGCTAGTGAGAATGCCCACTAGATTAAAAAAGTGAGATATTAACAAGTGTTGACAAGAAGTGGAGAAATGAAAACTTTCAAACATTCATACATTGCTGGTGAAAATGCAAAATGGTGTATCCTCTTTGGAAAATGATCTGGCATTTCCTCAAATAATTAAGCATATTACAGTATGACACAGCAATTCAACTGGTAGGTATATACCCAAGAAAAATGAAAACATACGTTTACACAAAAACTTGTACAGGAATGTTTATAGCACCATTATTCATAAAAACCAAAGATAAAAACAAACAAATCCTCAACTGATGAATAGATAAACAAAATGTGGTGTATCCAAACAATACAATCTTTTTTTTTTTGGAGTTGGAGTTGGAGTCTCATTCTGTCACCCAGTTTTGAGTGCAGTGACATGCTCGCGGCCACCCCAGCATCGACCTGCTGGGCTCCAGTCATCCTTCTGCCTCAGCCTTCCAAGTAGCTGGAACTGCAGGCATGCACTACCACGCCCAGCTGATTTTTGATTTATTGTAGAGACAAGGTCTCACCAAGTTGCCTGGGCTGGTCTTGAACCTGTGGGCTCAGGCAGTCCACTCACCTCGGCCTCCCAAAGAGCTGGGATAACAGATTGAACCACCGAGTCTGGCCCAAACAATACAATCTTATTCGGCCATAAAAAGGAATGCAGTACTGATATATACTACAAAATATTTGAACCTTGAAGACATTATGAGAAGTGAAAAAGCCAACCATAAATGACTGTATGTTATATGATTCAATTTACATATAATGCAGCACAAATATTGACTATTTCCATTAATGTAGAAAGTTGTACTGGATAGCAGTCATCTGCCTGACAGAAATGAAAAGGCCTTACAGTTTTTGGCATAAATAGTTTCTAACAATTAAATCTTGTAAGATCTGGCAGCAAATTATTAGAAGTTAGATTCTTTCACAAGAATATTAATAACTTTTCACAAGAATCTAGGTTGTGGATCTCCTGGTACAGGAAACAGATCTTTATAGTTCAGAAATCAACTCAGGAAATGAGTTGTATTTATTTTATTTATTTATTTTTTTTTGAGTTGGAGTCTCACTCTGTCACCCAGACTGGAGTGCAGCGGCCGCTCCCGGCCACCGCAGCCTCGACCTACTGGGCTCCGGCGATCCTTCCGCCTCAGCCTTCCAGGTAGCTGGAACTACAGGCGCGTGCTATAACACCCGTCTGATTTTTGATTTATCTTAGAGATGAGGTCTCGCCAAGTTGCCCAGGCGGGTCTTGAACCCGTGGGATCAGGCACTCCACTCACCTCAGCCTCCCAAGGCGCGGGATTACAGGCTGAGCCACCGAGCCCGGCTTGTATTTATTTTCTATTGCTGCAGTGACAAATCACCATACCTTTAGCAGCTTAAAACAATACAAATGTATCATCATATAGTTCTGTAGCTTAGAAGTCCACCATGTGGATCACTGGTCTAAAATTAAAATATTGGGCTTCTTCTCTAAGAAAACACCAAATGACAAACATCCCCAATGCTGTGGGAGGGCCCCCAAGGTTCTGGCGGTCCTACAATGGGAGACCTAGGCCTTTGGGGAGGTCTCTGTGTTGGCATTTGGTCCAGTCGTACTGGTTATGGAAGGATCAAAGACAAAGAGTGGCTCCCAGTCACCAAGCTGTACCACCTGGCAAGGACATGAAGATCAAGTCCCTGGAGGAGCTCTGTTTCTTCTTACCCATCAAATACTCTGAGACTATTGAGTTATTTTTATAGACATGTTCCTTAATGACAAGGTTTTGAAGATAATGGCCTTGCAAAAGTAGACTTATTCTGTCCAACAGACCAGAATCAAAGTATGTATCATCCTCTCGGACTAAAATGAACATATTGTCTGGTTGGTAAGTGCTCCAAAGAAGTAGCCACTGCCATCAGTGAGGCTACCCTAGCCAAGCTCTTCATAATTCCCTATGCAGTAAGACTACTGGGGATACAAAATCTGTAATCCCCACACTGGCCCTGGCAAGGTAACAGGCAACCGTGGCTCTATACTCGTGTTCCTCATCCTCACCACCTAAGAAGATGTGATTAATGGCCAGTATCACTGACTGCTACACTTTATTTAGGGGCTGCACTGCCACCCTGGGCAACTTGGCCAAGGCCACCTTTGATGCTGCCTCCCAAACCCACAGCTATCTCACCACAACCTGGAAAGAGAGGGTGTCTCTTACCAAGAATTCACTGACCATCATCTCCTAGCTTCTGGTGGCTGTCATCAAGCTGTGGCATTCCTTGATACATCACTTTAATCACTGCTTTCATCTTATATCTGTGTCTTCTGTCTCTTATAAAGATACCCATCATTGAATTTAGGGCCCACCTGGGTAATACAGAATATTCTTTTCTCAAGATAATTAAATTAATTACACCTGCAAAGATCATTTATCTATATAAAGTCATTTCTATGGGTTCTGAGGTTTAAGACATAAACATAACTTTTTGGAGGCCACCATTCAACCACTGCAGTTATTCCCACGGCGATTTCTCCATATGGAAACAAGAAGAAAGGGAGAAATGTTCTACGTGTTGCAACATTTTTTAAAAATAAAGAAAATGTTAAAAGTCATTCATAAATGCACTCGGAGTACAAGTTTATATCCTTTCAAAATTTGAATGTATAAATCTTTACTAAAATTAAAGAAATACCTATATACTATTATAACTATTTTTCACTTAACAATTAATAATCACCTTAATCTGTCAGTGGAGATCAAACACAATTTTTAATGCCTGCATTATATCCCATTGCATGAATGTACCAAAACATGTTGATAGATACTTGTGTTATTTCCAAATGCTCACAATTTTGAAGAAAATTATGGTAAACTTTCTTGTTTTATTCAGCTTTACACACTTGTCATTCAGTTATTGCTTTAGGATAAATTGCTGGATCAAACATTTTTAAAAGTTGTAATACATAAGGCCAGATTGCCCTTCAATAGTTCGTATCAATGTACATTCCTAAAAATAGTATATGACAGTGAGTGCTCATCTTCTCTTACTGACTTTGGGTATTCCCCTCCCATCTTTTTTTTTTTTTTTTTTGAGTCTGAGTCTCACTATGTCACCCAGGCTGGAATGTACCGGCATGATCACAGCTACTGCAGCATTGACCTTCTGGACTCAGGCAATCCTTCAGTCTCATCCTTCTTCTTCAGCATCCTGAGAAGCTGGAACTACAGGCAGGCACCATCACACCCAGCTAATTTTTAAACAAATTTATTGTAGAGATGAGATCTTGCCAAGTTTCTCAGGCTGGTATACAACCCCTGGACTGAGGCAAACTTCTGGCCTCCCAAAGTGCTGGGATTACAAGTGTGAGCCACCACACCCAGCCAGTATTATCCATATTTTAAATTAATATGGAAATATCCTGGTTAGGATTTTTACAAATATATTCATGATGTTTGTTGTGTCTACTTTTGTACCATTTTTGTCACAAAGCTTGGTGTTTACCATAGAGTTCTAAAAACTATGGTCACACTTATGGCTAAAGAAAAAGGGCTTTATCAGGAGTCTGGGGAAGTTTTGAAGTTTAGTAAATTCAAAAGAGTCTTGATGTCAAGACTGGGTGTTCCTTAGGTAGTTTCGGTTTAACCAGACAAGACTGACTCGGCTTAATAGAACTGGAGGAAATGCAGCAGGGCTTGGAGAGAGAGAGAAAAAATGATGAGGGAGAAGGTGAGGGGTGAGGGTGATTTTTGTATGTTTTGATATTTTAAGGTTTATGTGAGGTGAAAAGATAAAACAATGGTTATAATGAAAGAACCTCTTGAATGTTTGACTCTGAATGTTTATTTTAACAAAGAACTCTTCCTCAATGTGAATGACAACCCAAGATAATTTCCAAATCAAATAACATGATTACATAGACCCTAAGATATTATTTATAAGACTAAAAACCTGAAAAGAAGAGTGGAAGTGAGAATGAAACACTTATACAGAGAGAATTTATGGACACATAGTCAAAACATTTTAGCTGTGCTCTTGTCTATTGGCTAAATGGTCAGATAATTCTTTTAAGTAATTTAGGAGCTATAAATTTTACATTTTTTAGGGGACTAAACTTTTTTTTTTTTGAGTTGGAGTCTCACTCTGTCACCCAGGATGGAGTGCAGTGGCACATACACAGCCACCCCAGTGTCGACCTGCTGGGCTCTGGCAATCCTTTCACCTCAGTCTTCCAAGTAACCAGAACTACAGGCATGTGCTACCATGACCAACTAATTTTTGATTTATTGTAGAGGCAAGGTCTTGCCATGTTGTTGGGCTGGTCTCGAACTTGCCCAGGCAATCTACTTGCCTCAGCCTCCCAAAGTACTAGGATTACAGACTGAGCCACCGAGCTCGACCAAGGACTAGACATTCTTAATCAAAGTTTAATTTTTTTTTTAAAAAAAACTATTTTCTGAAAAGTTTAGTATCAACTATTGAAGGTTTTATGTTGCTTGACATCTTATTGAATATTCAGAAGGCATCAAGTATCCCATTCTGCTCTTTTCTTTATACATAATTAGCTCCCTATCTTTATTTGAAATCTGTTCTTATTTTTCCACTCTTGCCTACAGATATGGCCACTCTCCACTCTACCTTCCAATTCTCACCTCCATTACCACTATCTTCACTCCTTATCAAGAAAACCTCTTAACTCTTCTTCTTGTTACTCTTAGACAACTTTTTCTTCTCACCTCAATTCCTAAACTACTGAGCAAATGTCCATTCCCAGAAACCACACCTATTTTCTCCATCTAGCTTGTTGGCAAGATTTCCTGTCTGGCAGTGGACTGAAATTTTGGTTTTCACACATTCTACAGAAACTGCTGACAGGAAAGTGATAAATTATGCCCTAATAGTTCAGAATTACCCAATGACCTGTCCTTATTTATGTTCTTTCAGTAGAATACTCTTCTATTTCTCCATTGACATTACTGCCTGCTTCTTCAAGCTATACAATTAAGACCCCATTAGAGCCAAACTCCTCAATTCTAGGAACTCCAAGGTATGTTTCTAAACTTCCTTTCTAGTTGTATAGTATTTACTTTGTTGTACTCTATGACTCTATTAAACTCAATCATTTACTTTTCCTTAAATATATTATTCATTTCCCTCTCTGTTGATGAAAGGACTAAAGACCAAAGTGGATTTGATTTAACCAATGAGCAGCCATTTTAACATTGCTAAGCTTTGTCATTTTTTTTAAAGCGTTTACTTTAATTTACCCTCTAATCATTTGCCAAGGACAGAACCAGAAATAGCTGGAAATAGCTATTGATAATTGTCTTACAACCCCTCTCCCCCAAGACTGCTTTGTACTATTTACTTTTCTATTCCAAGTGTTTGTCTTTCAGCCATAAAGCACAAGGATGACCTAATCTATTGTGATTAGCCCTTCATGACCTGCATGACACAAACAGACCCCATCACCATGAAAATAGTTATGTGACTAACACACCCATCTGCCTGCTGCTTATCACTGTGATATTAGTACCTGTGCTTACCTGCCTCTTTGTGATGAAATAAAACAGACTACCACCCAATCACCTTAATGACCTGTCCCTATCATTGGAAAGGTTTAAAAAGCATTCAACCTCAAGCAGCCAGGGCCATGCTTTTCTTTAAGAAGTTTTGGCTCCCTCCCTATCTTGGGCAAGTGAATCTTCTCTCTCTTTCTCTCTCTAATCTATTTTCTAAATAAACTATATTTTCCTATTTAATTTCTGTATAATTCTTTGCATCTTACCCACAACACTCACTCAGCACATGGCCCCACTCACCTAATAATTCTCACAGATCTAACAATTCTTTTGTTTATTCAAGTCCTTCTAATTAGACGTTTCCCCCCAGACTTCTACCCCCAACCTCTATCTATTAAAACACACTTCAAGTGATGCATCACATGCAGAAGTATGATAAAGTTTTTTTTTCTTCAATTAAACTTTTTATTTTCACATAATTATAGATTCATATGGGTTGTAAGAACAGTACAAAGACATTCCATGGATCCTTCCCCTAGTTTTCCCAAAGGGAAATTTTGCAAAATTACAGTATGATAAATCATAACAAGGAAATTGACATTGATATAATCCATGGACCTTTTTCAGATTTCACCAGTTTTACATATATTAACTGTATGTATTTAGTTCTTCAGAATATTATCATGTAGATTCTTGTATCTACCACCATAGTCAAGTTCTGCCACATGCTATTCTTTTACATCTACACTCAACTATATCTCTCCTCCCACACTTCCTCGTCCCTAACCCCTAGTAACTACTAATTTGTTTCCATCTCTATAATTTTGACTTTTCAAGAATATTATATTGCAGTGTGTGGTAGCATGCCTCTTGTCTCAGTTACTGGAGAGGCTAAGGCAAGAGGACCACTTGAGTCAAGGAATTCAAGTTCAGTCTGGGCTACATAGCAAGACTCCATCTCTAAAAATAATAATAATAATAATGTTATATTTGTTGACAAAAAGATGCCAAACTCTGTAAAATAATTTAAGATGGTGTATCCCTTAGAGAAACTTGAGGACTTTAGCCCCAGTACACCCATCCTCAGGAGGTCCTGAGAACATGGACGCACCATGGCTGAATGGTGGCTTGATTTATATACATTTTAGGAAGGTGGAAGTTACAAGAAACCATAAATCAATACATGTGATATTTTATTTTGTTTGACCCAGGAATGAGGGACATTTCCAAGTGGAAGTTTGCAGGTCACAGGCAGATTTAAAGATTTTGTGGCTGGTAATATGTAGTTCTTATCAAAAGATAAGATATTTTGCTGACACAAAGGACAAGACTCTAGGTTTCTTGATGTGTAATAAAGTTAAAATATTTTGCTGAGCCAAAGAGTGGAAAGACTCTAGGTTTGTTGATATGTAGATAAGGTTAAGATGTGGCATACTTCAGAGTGGGTAGACAGATGTCTTAGAGGGCTCCCTGGGAGACTAGTATCCACAAGAAATGACTTTGCAGGGTCACAAGATATTTTGATTTCCTTCTTTGTTATATGATGTTATGACAGTCTGACTGGGGTAATAAACAGGGTAATAAAACCCTATTTGGTGAGTCCTTATCAGTCAGTGACTCCCTAAGCTCTTAGAAATTTGTATAAGAAAAAAAATATCAGATTTAGTCCTCATATAAATGAAATCATACAGTTTATAGTTTTCCAGTTTGATATTTTTCACTCATCATAATTTTCTTGAGAGTCATTCATGCTGCTGCATATATCTTTTTATTGCCAAGTCCATGGTGTTGATATAAGTGGCAAAGTTTTTATTTTTAATTATTCAATATTTTTTATTATGATATTGTGGGGTACAGTTAGGGTTAGGTGTATAAATATGCCTCGTTCAGGCACCCTTGTTGATAGGAAGTGTCTCCCCGTCCCCTGATAAAAACCTTTGAACATCTAGGCATACAGGGAACATTCCTCAAAATAGTGGTGAAGTTTTTAAATGTCCTTGTGCAAAACAGAGGAAGGACCTGAGTATGGATATAAGGAAGACTGCTGACTCAATTGAGGGTAGAGGCCATTAATATACATTAGGTCCATCTCCTTTATTTCATACTTTTTATATAGCAGCACTCAGTCTTTTTGTTGTTGTTGTTGTTGTGTTTGTTTTTTTTAGTGGGAAAGCAGGATTTATTGAGAGGATAGAAAAGCTCCCACATTGGGAAGGGACCCGAAGGGTTTACTCCAGCACTCAGTCTTAATGTATGATCAGAAAAGACAGATGATTGGATGGATTAAGGTTGGGGTTTTGACCAGCACTTAATTAGTGTTTATTCATTCTTAGGTACCGTGAACTATGTGTTAGGGAATACATTGACACTCTACACAGATACTTTAATTTAACCCTCATTGCAACCCAAGGAGTAGATAGTTATCATTATCCTCATTTTACAAATGAAAAAATTGAAGCCTAGAAATTATAATTAACTTTTCTATCTCATGGCAAGTGTAAAAGAACAGAGATAATTTTTTAACCCAGGTTCCTCATAGTTTGAAGCTCCTATTGGTAACCAGTTTGATATAAAACCTCCCTAAAAGTCCAGTCAAAAAGCAGTTGAAGTTTGGAGAGTGGAGGGATGGAGAAGAATGTGAGGGCAGAAGCAAATTTGGGGAATGAGCAAAGATCTAGGAGCCAGGGGGTTCTAATCTCTATTCTGCCACTAGTGAGTTGTGCTAATTTAAACAAATCGTTATATTTTCTGAGGCTGTTTTTCATCTGTAAGTGTGGAGAATAATATTATATCAATCAAATTTACTGAATTGTTGAGAGAATTTAGAGAAAAGATGTAGAACTTCTCTGGAAAATTGAAAGCACTATGCAAATAATAGTTTATTTGCATAGGAAAATAATTTTCTGATACCATGATTACTCCGACTTATTATGTGAGTTATAAGTCATACTTTATGGGCCAAAATCTATTTTTGCCATAGAAAATTTGAAGTACAAAAAAAGGAGAATAAATTTGTTGTATTAACATACATATACACATGTATAAACTATATATATATATATATATATATATATATATGAATGGGTATATGTATAGGAATGGAAGAGAGATTTTGGTGAGACTGAGGAAAGAGAGACTGCATGTTGCTGGTGTTAAACAAAAAAGGTGGTCAGATCAGACAAGGGTGTGTTGGCCTTGTTAAATGAATATCTTTAGATGAATACAATTTGATAAAGTTTATTTGAGCAAATAATGATTCATGAATAGATAGCACTCATTAAGAGGTTCAAAGAGCTCTGCTTCCCAGCATGATTAGTGAGTTTTTATAGGCTGACCATGGAAGCAAAGCAGAGCATTTACTTAATTGGTTACGCTAGGTGTTTGCTTATTTGGGTATGAGCCAGTGGAAAGTTTTAGCTAGAGGCTAGTTGGTGATTTCTGGTTGATTAAACTCAAGTTTTGCTTTACTGCTTACCCTGGTTTGGGTTTTGGTTTGCTTAAGTAGGAGCTCTGGTTACAGAAACAGCCTCAAGCTAGTGGAGTCCTTATTTACTTTACCAACCTTTTGGATCATTTTCTCTCAGAAACATGAAGAACCTGAAGTTTATATCTTCTGTATCTACGGTGAAAAATCAGTTAAAACTGATGGACTGAGAATAAAGTTAGAGGATTAATATAGACCACAAGGACTGCGTGGAAAAATATGGAAGGAAAGGAAGACAGGAGGGACTATTTAAAACTGTTTTATACTATCATCTGGACTTCCTATGCATGTGTTGGATGTCTACCAGCAATATATTTTTTGGCAATCGACTGCACCTTTCCTTCCTTATTTTTCTGCTTTTTCTGCTTTTCAGACATTGTAGACTTGCTTAAGGGGTTAGGGTTTATACAAATTTAATCTATAGAATATATCTATGGTTTTGCTACTACAGTAGCCTCCAATCGCCCTTTTACTGACTAATAATAGTACCCATAGTTTAAAAAATGAAACATTCCTTTCCCTGTTTTCAGGTGAAATAGTTGGAGTGGGATTGATCCAACCTGAGCTCCAAGAATGGGATGTGTTCTCAGTACATCCCATCCTTAGAGTGATGGCCTCAGGGATGAGCACATGATCAAACACAAGTGAATGAGGATCAGATTCCTAGATATGGTGCTGATTATTAGAGAAGTTTCTTCTTATCTGAGGGATTTCTCTTTTTTTCTTCTTTTTTTTAAGAGGAGAGAGAGAGAGAGAGAGAGATTTATTAGGTAGAAAAGGCAGTACACTCTAGAGAATTAGGAACAGGCTCTAGTGACAGTGGCTTGAGTGCCTCTGATGGATTTCTAATTGTGAAACTGAAAGCCTTATGTTGCCAGCAGCCTTTTTCCTCCATTAGTAGACAGCCTCTCTGAAAGTAGAGCCAACAGAGAAGAAGGTGAACAGGCAGTTGCTGATGGGTCTGGTCCTAATTACTTTATTTGAGCCTCTGTTTTTTTAGTTACATGAACCAATACATTATTATTATTTCTTAAACTTAAGCCATTTTGGCTCTAATTTCCTGTCAGTTACGATAAAAGAGCTCCAATTGATTGTGGCAAAGATAGCCAATATTCATTCTTCTTTTCTTTCAGAGTAATTAAAATATAGTGATCAACTGTTTAGCACTGAAAGTATAAATGTAAGTTTTTAAATCCTAGGCAAACCAGGTCAGCTGGTCATCCTAGAAAGCCATGAGCTACTGAAACCACCCATATAAATTTACCTTCCTGTCCTGATCCCTGGAGGAAGGGCAAGATTGAACAACATATTCTTTCTTAAACAATGGACCTAAAACTGTTTGAAGCAAGGCCTTGTTGAAGAATAAAGTGGCTTCAGTCTCCAGGAGTCCCACCTTTCTCCCATACTTTCCTCCTGAACTGCCTCCATAATGGTTCTGGGGAGGAGGGTGGAGTAGAACCTAAGGTGTTTGAGATCTTTTTCAAACCATGTACCCTGATGGGCCCTAACCAGACCTGAACACCAGGAAGTCAGCTTAACCAGTAAGTGAGGCCATCACTCAGAAATTGGCTCTCCAACAGGAAGACAGTCTCAATCCCATGACATGATCAACTAATCAGCAACTCCTATCCCTTTACCCATCAAGTTCCCTTTAAAAATCCTATCTCCCAAATTCATGGGTAGGGGGATTTGAGAGATTTATCCCATCCTCCTCACTTGACTGCTTTGTGATAGCAAACTTTCTCCATAGTAATGGCTGTGTTAGTTTTGTTTTTTATGAGTAGTGGGCATAAGAACTCAGTTGGACTGTAACACCAACCGATATAAAACCTATATTTTCCATTCTCCTTTACAGCTTGGTATGACCATGTGATTAAATTCTGGCTAGTGAGATGTAAGTGGAAATGGTCAGTGCAACTTCCAGAGAATTCCATTAAAAGGAAGACACAGCTTCCAGGTAAGATGGCAATGGAACAAGCTGGACTGTGAGAGTCTCTGCAAAAGCAAGTGTCCGTAAAGACTCTGCATAAGTGGGTGTATGCTGGTGGGTAAGTGAAAGTTTGTCTGAGGGGAGACTCAGGTTCACGCATCCAGGGCTCTCCTCTGGAGGTGACTGCAACCCACCACCACCCTGAGATTGGAGACCCAGATGTGCAGCATCATCTGCCATTCTTGGGCTCTGAGGGGCAGAGAACAGCTGCCCCTTACCACCTGGAAACCTGGTCTGCAGTAGCAGACCAAGCACAAACAGGAGGAACTATGGAGAAGGCAGGTTGGGGAAATCTGGAATAAAGCTTCAACACTAATGATGAGATACCCACGGGAGCCATCTTCTCGGTCCTGGGACTGGGCAGAGACTTGCATTGCCCCACACTGCTCCACCCAGCCTCCATCTTGGAACCTCGAGGCTGTCTTCTCATCAGACTCTCTGAGTGGGAGACTTGACAGCAGCAGCAGCAGTGAGCAGAGTGAGTCCGGATCTGATCCATCCTCCTCCCACAGAAGTCCATGGGGCATCTGACCCATGCTGAGAGCAACCCTATCAACCTGCACTGAGAGTGGAGGGGAGAGATTGGAGACCAGAGCTGCTCCCTAAGGCAGAGGCCTGAAAGGAATCTGGAGTCACAGAAATGTCCACATAGTGATTTTTTTCCCTTCTTGTTTACTTTTAGCTTTAGCTTTTTTTCTTCTCTCTTTCTTGCTGTTTTTGTATTTGCTTTGTTTCTGTTGTTTTAATTTTTTTAAAAAAGATTTTCTGTTTAAGTATGGGTTTTTTTTGAGGAAGTGTATACAAACAGGGGGATTTTTGTTTGTATGATTGTATGTTTTTGTCTTTTTGTTTTTTTCTGACTTTGTCTCTCTGTTTATTTGTTAGTTGGTATGCTTGTCCGTTTTCCCTCTTCTTCTTCTTTCTCTCCACCTCCCTTTTATCTTCCTCTTTCCTTTTTCCATTCTTTTCCCTTTTCTTATCTCATTTTGCTTTCAGGGAGCAAACAGACACCCCCACTACATGGACAGATTGTAAGAAAGTGGGAAGTGGGTTCGAGGGGGCCCACACACCTGTCATTGGATACTGGGTTCTGCAGATAGCTTCTGAATCACAGCTTCCCCCTTAATAAAATCTCAAAACTGCAAAAAGCCCAGGCCTCCACCCCAGTCCAGCTTCAGAATTGAACAAAACCAGAGTATCTATATAAGGAAGAATAAGAGATTGAGCAAACAGAAGTAAAAGCTATCTGAATAACAGAACTAAAGAAGAGATTTTTTTTAAGTGGGGATGAAAACCTACACAAATGAAGAAAAACCAAAGGAAGAATATGAGTCTCACACAGACCGCTTGGAGGTCAGCCACTGAGAATACAGACTTCAGAACTTAAAATTATGAAGAGCCTTCAGAATTACTGGTCTCAAACCACAAACCCAGATATTAAGATACTAATAGAGAGAATAAATAAAAATGAAGAGCAATAAGAGGAAAGAATGAAGGAGTTGATAACTGAGATAACAGCAATAAAGAATACAGTGAATTAAATAAACAACAAACTGATAAGCATGGAAACCAGAATAAACTAAGAAGAAGAAAGAATCTCAGAGCTTGAGGACCAAAATGTAGAACTTACCCAAACTATTAAAAACATAGAAAAGAAGCTTTAAAAGACAGAACAAAACCTCCAATAGATGAGTGATTATTTCAAGAGGCTGAACCTAAAATTAATTGGAATCTCTGAGGCAGATAGAGAGACAGAGACCACCCTGAAACAAATATTCCATGAAATTATCCAAGAAAACTTCCCTCATCTCATCAGTGATGCAACCATTTAAACATAAGAGATTCAGAGAACCCCTGTAAGACAACAAATGAGAAGATCAACTCCTGGACACATGGAAATTTGCCTACATAAAGTGGGTATAAAAGAAAAAACCCTAAAGGCAACAAGAGAGAAATGTCAGACTACCTCCCCAGGGAAGATCAATTAGAATAGCAGCAGACTTATCTACATAAACACTTCAGGCTAGGAGAACTTGGAGCCCAATCTTCGAAGTTCTCAAAGATAAACAATTTCAACCAAGATTTGCCTATTCAGCCAAACTAAGTTTCATCATGATGGAGAATTAAAACATTTCCCAGACATTCAAGTCCTAAGCGTTTACATGGCCTCTAGACCAGCTCTACAAGAAACACTTAGGAAAGTATTAAACACAGAGGAAAGGAAAAAAAGAATGACAACGCCCTTCACAAGAATGCTGGTAACAGATTGAAAACACACGTGAATCAACCCTAAAATCAAAAGAAAGACAACAAACAAACAAACAGGAGAGACAACAACAAACTCTATAAGAACCTCATGACAGGGATAAACTTTCCCATCTCAATAATTAGCCTGAATGTGAATGGACTAAATACACCACTGAAAAAACATAAAATGGCAAATTGGATAAAATGTCATGAGGCTACAAAATATTGTCTCCAAGAGACTCGTCCCACCAGAAAGAACACTCACAGACTCAAAGAAAGAGATCAGGAAATAAAATTTCAGGTGAACGGAACATGAAAGAAAACAGGAATCACAATCTAATATCAGACAAAATACCCTTTAAGCTATCAAAAATTAAAGATACAGAAGTTCACTACATAATGATAAATGGTTCAGTCCATCAACAAGAAATATCCATCCTAAGCATATATGCACCCAACATAGGAGCACCAACTTTCATAAAGCAGCTTCTAGGTAAAGTTAAAAAAATATTGACTCTAACACTATCATAGCTGGGGACTTAAAGACGCCACTAACAACCCTAGACAAATCATCAAGACAAAAAGTCAACAAGAAGATCCAGAACTTCCATGTGACACTTGACCAAATAAACTTAACTGATACTTCAGAACACTCCACCCAACAAACACAGAATATACATTCTACTCATCACCACATGGAACATACTCTAAGATTGATCACATCCTCGGCCATAAATCAAGTATAAACAAATTCCATAAGATTCTGCCATGCACCTTCTCAGACCACAGTGGAATAAACACCAACAAAGTTCCCCCCAAACCCACAAAGACACGGACAGACACTAAACAGCATAATGCTAAACAACTCCTGGGTCAACACAGAAATCAAAACAGAGATTAAAAGATACCAGGAAACAAATGAAAATGAAGAAACATCTTACCAAAATCTTTGGGATGCCATGAAATCAGTCCTAAAAGGGGAATTCATATCTCTACAAACATACATGAAGAAAATGGAAAGATCATAAGTTAACAGCCTAAAAAAATCACATAAAGAAGCTAGAAAAGCAGAACCACTCAAACCCTGACTTCAACAGAAGAATCCAGATCACCAAACTAAAACCCCAAATTTGGGACATAGAAGACAAAAATAGAATACAAAAAATTAGTGAAACCAAAAGCTGGTTTTGTGAAATGATAAACAAGATTGATAGGCCTCTAGCTAGACTGACCAAGAAAAAGAGAGAGAAATCCCAGATAAACACAATCAGAAATGCAAAACATAAAGTCACAATTGACCCCGAAGAAATACAAAAAACAATCAGAGATTACCATGTATACCTGAAACTAACATCGCATTGATACCCAAACCGGGTGAAGATCCAAGAAAGAGAAAGAACTACAGGCTAATATTTTTGATGAACATTGATGCTAAAATTCTCAACAAGATCCTAGCAAACCGGATCCAATAACAAATCTCAAAGACCATCTACCATGAACAAGTAGGCTTCAGCCCCAGGATGCAGGACTGGTTCAACATCCATAAGACCATAAACTTAATTAAATACATGAACAGATGTAAAGACATAAACCACACGATTGTATCATTAGATGCAGAAAAATGCTTTTGATAAAATCCAGCACCCCTTTTTGATAAAAACCCTTGAACATCTAGGCATAGAGGGAATATACCTCAAAATAGTGAGAGCCATCTATGAGAAATCCACAACCAACATAATGCTGAACAGACAGAAATTGGAACCATTTCCCCTGAAAACTGGAACAAGACAAGGATGCTCACTCTCACCCCTCCTGTTCAACATAGTATTGGAATTCCTAACTAGAGCAATCAGACAAGAGAAGGAAATCAGGGGTACCCAAATAGGAAAAGAGGAAGTTATTCCTCTTTGCAGATGACGTGATTCTATACCTCAAAACCCCAAAAGAATCTGTCAAAAACCTCCTTGCACTGATAAAGGACTTTGGCAAAGTCTCAGAGTATAAAATAAGTTTGCAAAAGTCAGTTGTATTCCTAATATCAACAATAAGCAAACAGAAACCCAAATAAAAAGCACAATCCCATTCACGATAGCCACACACAAAAAATGAAATACCTTGGCATCTTCCTAACCGGAGAAGTCGAAGACCTTTACAACGAAAACTACACAACTCTGCTCAAAGAAATCGAAGATGACACAAACAAAGGGAAAAATATTCCATGCTCATGGATTGGAAGAATCAACATTGTTAAGACGTCCATCCTACCCAAGGCAATCTACAGATTTAGCAGAATACCCATTAAATTACCAGCAGTATTCACCTCTGACTTGGAAATGACAATACAGGAATTCATATGGAAGCATAAATGACTTCAAATAGCCAAAACAATCCTTAGCAAGGAAAAAAAGAAAAAAAAAAAGCAGAAGTCATCATGCTCCCAGACTTTAAGCTTTATTATAAAGTTACAATAATAAAAACAGGCTGGTATAGATACAAGAACATGCATATAGACCATGGAGCAGGATAGTGAGTCTAGTAGCAAAACATCAATTTCTTTTTTTTTTTTTTTTGAGTTGGAGTCTCACTCTGTCGCCCAGACTGGAGTGCTGTGGCTGCTCCGGCCACTGCAGCCTCGACCTGCTGAGCTCTGGTGATCCTTCCGCCTCAGCCTTCCGAGTAGCCAGAATTACAGCCACGCGCTACCACGCCTGGCTGATTTTTTGATTTATTGTAGAGATGAGGTCTCGCCAAGTTGCCGAGGCGGGTCTCGAACCCTCGGGCTCAGGCAATCCACTCACTTCAGCCTCCCAAAGCGCGGGATAACAGGCTGAGCCACCAAGCCCAGCTCAAAACATCAATTTCTCAACCAACCCATCTTCAACAAAGCCTCCACCATCATCCACCAGGAAGAGGAGAACCTATTCAGTAAATGGTGCTGGAAAAACTGGCTGACCACATGCAGAAGATTGAAACAGGACCCCTACCTATCACCATACACAAAAATCAACTCCAAATGGATCAAAGACCTAAACGTAAAACCTCAAACTATAGAAATCTTAGAAAATGCAGGAAACACCCTTATGGAAATTGGAACTGGCAACCAATTCCTGATCAAAACCCCAAGTGCCCAGGCCATAAGTGATAAGATAGACAAGTGGGACTTTATCAAACTGACAAGCTTCCCCAAAGCCAAAGAAACCATTAAGAGAGCGGGGAGAGAGCCCACAGACTGGGAAAAAATATGTGGCAAAAGATATTAATGGACACTTCTCAAAAGAAGACTGAGCATTCAACAGATGCATGAAAAAATGCTCAGTTTCACTACTCATTAAAAAAATGCAAACTAAAACCACACTGAGAGACCACCTAATTCCAGTCAGGATGGCCATCATCAATAATTCAAAAAACAGCAGATGCTGGAAAGAATGTGGCAAAAAGGGAACACTTCTACACTGTTGTACAACCTCTGTGGAAAACAGTGTGGCAATTCCTAAACGATCTAAAAATCGACCTTCCGTATGACCTCGCAGTCCCCCTACTGGAAATAAACCCAGAGGAACTCAAATCACTCTGTGAGAAAGATACCTGCACACACATGTTTATTGCAGCATTATTCACAGTGGCAAAAACATGGAACCAACCATGCTACCCAACAAAAGAGGACTGGATTAAAAAATGGTACTTAACACAATGGAATATTACACAGTCATAAAGAAGGACAAAATTAGGAACTTCGCAGTAACTTGGATGGATTTAGAGTCTATCATATTCAGTGATCTATCACAGAAACAAAGAACCAAGTACCACGTGTTCTCATTCATAAGCGGATCATGAACAACTATTGTAATACTATAAGAAATGGATTGGCAGTAGTGAGAAACTGGGCGGGGGCTGGGGTAGGTGGGTGGGACACACCTCAACAACAAGGGTACCTGCATAATGAACATTTGTGTACCTAACCCTGAATTGTACCCCATATATTTATTGGTTTTTTTTTTTTTTTTTGAGTTGGAGTCTCACTGCGTCACCCAGGCTGGAGTGCAGTGGCACAATCATGGTTACCCCAGAGTCGACCTGCTGGGCGCCGGTGATCCTTCTTCCTCAGCCTTCCAAGTAGCCGGAACTTCAGGCTCATGCTACAGCGCCTGGCTATTCTTTTCCTTTTTATTTATTGTAGGGACACACCCTCGCCAAATTGCCTGGGTTGGTCTCGAACCCGCGGGTCAGGCAATGCCCTCGCCTCAGCCTCCTAAAGTGCTGGGATTACAGGCTGAGCCACCAACTCTGGCCACACCATATATTTAAAATTAAAAAAAAATGTTTTAAAGAGGAAGACGTGATTTCCCTTTCTTCCTTCCTGCCAGCTGGAATGTGAATGTAATGGCTGGACTTTTACCAGCATCTCAGATCAAGAGGAAACCTTGGGAATGAAAGCACTTGTACTTAAACAACAATATAGGGGTCTGGCACCCTGACACTCTGATAGCATGGAGTGCTCTCCAAACATGTACTGACAACCTCCAGGTGTCTTGAATCTGAGAGACAAATAAGCTTCTATCTTGTTCAAGCCTCTCTGTTTTTTTTTTTTCTTTCCATAACTCACAGCTAAATCTAATCGTAATTCACTGATGTAATGTTTAATAGAAAGGAAACCTTTTAATGTGTGCTTGCTGCTCCAAACATTACACCTGCTATAAATTTACTAAGCCAACTGACTTCTATGATATGGCCACAATTTCAACATGAAAAGTACTCATCATTACAAATATGTTATCAGTTTGGGAGTTTCCAGTGAGAGAACAGAGATAATGGAACTTATTTATGAACCACATTAGCAGTGGCTATTTTTTGCTATGCTTACTTAGTATTAATTCCTCCTCCTCCTAATAAGACCCAATTTTATATAGGTCTCCATTTCCACCCTTTTCAACACTTTACAGATTCAGGAATAAAACCTGATTCGTTTTATGTGTCAACTTCCACAGGTACTGTAGTACTTAGTTATCTCATCAAATACTAATATAAATGTTGCTATGAAGTATTTTGTAGATGTGACTAGCATCAACAACCAGTTGACTTCAAATAGATTATCCTCATAGATATTACATTATATATAATATATGTACGTATGTGTATCTATCTATCCCTCCTACCTACCTACCTACCTACCTACCTACCTACCTACCTACCTATCTTTTCTATTGACTGTTTCTTTCAGGATCTTTGACTGATACAGACCTGATCACTATAAGGGTAATTTTAACCTTGTGTTAGTGATTGGTTCTGAACCAGGCATGCGACTGAGGTTGAACCATTGAAATATGATCAACTGTTTTTGGTCTGAAACTCTAGAGACGTTCTTCCTTACATTTCTGTGAGAGCTTCCAGCAGTGACTGCCTCTGTCTTCCTCTGACAATAGCTTCCAGCCGTATGAAGCATGGAATGGCTGTAGACCTTTAATGTCAAACTGAAGATGAAGCCAATACACTAAGTTGGCACAGCCAAGAAACTTGCAGAGAAATGGAAGTCTGCTCTACTTCTGGGATTTGTTTTCCAAACCATGTATTTTCCAATTTTTTGGGTTGTAGTTTTATTTTCTGAGAACTATACAATGCTCTACCTAACACGATGCTCTCCCTTCAGATTAGTTCTTTAAGAAGCTAGTATAGCTGATCTTCCTGTTAAAACTCATATTTTATGTGGATGTGGTTTAAACATTTTATTAGGGATCACAATCCTTAATAAATTATTCTTCTGGAATTAAATTAGGTAATAAAATTCAAGTGTAGCTTTAGAAATGTCTCATTTTGTCACCCAGGCTGGAGTGCAGTGGCATGATCTTGGCTCACTGCAGCCTTGAATTCCTAGGTTCATGCAATCTTCCTACCTCACCCCCCTGAGAAGCTGGGACTACAAGCATGTGCCACCACATTCAGCTAATTTTTTTTTTTTTTTGTAGAGATGAAGTCTTGCTATGTTGCCTTGGCTGTATTATGTTTTCTATGTGCTATGTTTAATTTGGATTAGAATTATTAATATTTTTAATATTCCAGTGAGCTTCTAATCATGTACTGTATCTTTAAATGTCATGTCCTCAACAAAGCACAGAACTTGAAAATTAGCTGGTATTGCAGCAATAGTGTATGCTTTTAGAATTAATTTATTTGACAGATATATCTTGCAGGTAATACAGTTATAATTAAATGCTAAAAGAAGACTTTTAGGACTTCCCACAGAATAAGGAAGGTGATTAAGTAGGACTTCCCACAGAATAAGGAAGATGATTAATTACCTAGGGGGTGGAGAGAAACAGTTTCTTGTAAGATACAAGGAGACCTAGAAAACATAAATGCCACAACAATCTTACGGTTTCTGTTCTGCTTCAGAATGAATTTATTCTAGAGCCTAAAGTGTGTAGTTCTTATTATTTAAGACCACTTTAGTTATCATGCCTTTAATTTTTCAGTCCTTCCACCCATAGCACGTGTGCTTTCTCTCTATCTGTACATGTAAAATTCAAAAATTAATTACCAATTGCTCTTCTAGATGAAGTTAGAAACATATTAGATAAAAGTTTGATTCAGCTTGGGTTTACATAAAGACCTTTAGAAATCAATAAGACTGAATTCTTGTTCTTCTCCACCAATTTACTCCTCCAGATTTAGTTGAGATGATAAATGTCACTGACATCAACCAAGTTGCTCTTGCCAGAAATCTGGAAGCCATCCTTGACACCTCTTTCTCCTTCACCTCCTCACATACAATTCTGTCACCCAGTCCAATTACTTCTACCTCTGTTGTGTATCAAAGAAATTCACTTCTCTCCGTTACCATTGTATTCACTCTAGTATGAATTACTTTATTTCTCATCCAGAAAAATGAAGAGTCTCCCAAATGATGTACCCACTTCACTTTCATACTAATGCCATTCCATCCTTCTTATAGCAACCAAAGAGAAGTTGTTAAAATATAAACAGATTGTGGCACTCCCTTGCTTAAAATACAAGTGAAGTATCCTTTAGCTGAAATGTTTGAGACTAGAAGTTTTTCAGATTTCAGATTTTAAAAAATTTTTGGAATATCTGCATATATATGAGATATCCTGGGGATAGGACCCAAGTCTAAACACAAAATCCTTCTATGTTTATGCACATAGCCTGAAGGTTATTAATATATATATGAAGGTAATATCATATATATATACATATATATGTACATAGCCTGAAGGTAATTTTATGCAATGTTTGTAATAATTTTGAGCATAAGCAAAGTTTTGACTATGCTTTGACCATAACCCGTCCTATGAGAACTGGTGTGTGTGTGTGTGTGTGTGTGTGTATATATATATATATATATACATATATATATATATATACATTTTTTTTTTTTTGAGTTGGAGTCTCACTCTTTTCACCCATGCTGGAGTGCAGTGGCACACTCACAGCCACTGCAGCTTTGACCTGCTGGGCTTAGGTGATCTTTCTACCTTAGCCTTCCAAATAGCTGGAATTATAGACACACACCACCATGCCCGACTAGTGTTTGTGATTTACTGTAGAGATGAGGTCTCACCAAGTTGCCCAGGCTGGTCTCGAACCCATAGGCTTAGGAATCTACTCGCCTTGCCCTCAAAAGTGCTGGGATTACAGGCTGAGCCACTGCACCCGGCCTTTTATTTTTTTAATTTTTATTTTAAAGATGTGGGGTACAATGCAGGATTAGTTACAAAAGTGATCACTGTACAGGTGAAGTTTGGGCCTCCCACAGGCTCTCATTTAACATGGTTTAAATCAGGTATCCTTATTGATGTTATGTGCCCCTACCCCCAGCAGTGTCTCACTACTGCCAATCTCTTTTTTGTAGTATTATGATAAATGTTCAGAGTCCACTTACGAGTGAGAACATTTGGTACTCAGTTCTTTGTTTCTGTGATAGATCACCGAGTATGATAGAATCTAAATCCATCCAAGACTATAATTTTGTCCTTCTTTATGACTGTGTAATATTCCATCACGTATATGTACCACTTTTTTTAATCCAGGCGGTTTTTCATGGGCAGCATGATTGGTTACATGTTTTTGCTATTGTGAATGTTGTTGCAATAAACATGTGTGTGCAGCTTTCTTTTTGTAGAAAGACTTGAATTCCTCTGGATATATTCCCAAAAGGGGGATTGCTGGATCATATGGAAGGTCGATTTTTAGATCTTTTAGAAGTCACCACACTGTTTTCCACAGTGGATGTATTAATTTACACAACCAACAGTGTAGAAGCATTCCATTTTCTCTGCATCCTCTCTAGCATCTTTTGTTTTTTGAGTTATTAATAATGGCCATCCTGACTGCTGGAGTTAGATGGTATCTCAGTGTGGTTTTCCTTTTTTTTTTTTCTCTGTAGAGAGAGAGGGTCTTGCTGTGTTGCCCAGGCAGGGTGCCAGTGTGGTTTTAATTTGCATCTTTTTGATAATTAGTGAGGCTGAGCATTTTTTCATGTATCCATTGGCTGCTCACATGTCTTCTTTTGAGAAATGTCTATTCATATCATTTGCTCACTATTTTTTTTTTTTTTTTTTTTTGACTTGGCGTCTCACTCCGTCGCCCAGACTGGAGTGCAGTGGCCGCTTCCGGCCACCGCAGCCTCGACCTGCTGGGCTCCGGCGATCCTTCCGCCTCAGCCTTCCAAGTAGCCGGAAGTATAGGCGTGCGCTACCATGCCCGGCTAATTTTTTTTTGATTTATTGTAGAGATGAGGTTTCGCCTGCCCAGGCGGGTCTCGAACCCACGGGCTCAGGCAATCCACTCACCTCAGCCTCCCAAGGCGCATGATTACAGGCTGAGCCACGAGCCTGGCTACCACTCTGCTTACTTTTTAATAGGGGTGTTTGTTTTCTTCCTTTTGGCATGTTTTAGTTCCTTGTAGATCCTGGATGTTAGGCCTTTATCAAACATACAGTTGGCAAATATTTTTTCCCATTCCGTGGGCTGTCTCCCTGCTCTCTTGATGGTTTATTTTGCTTTGCAGAAGCTTTTCAGTTTGATGAGGTCTCAATTGTCTATCTTATCTCTTATGGCATGGGCTTTTGGGATTTTGATTAGGAATTGGTTGCCTATTCCATCTTCTGTAAGCGTGTCTCTTGCATTTTCTAAGATTCTTATAGTTTGAGGTTTTACATTTAGGTCTTTGATTCATTTGGAGTTTATTTTTGTGTATGGTGATAGGTAGGGGTCTTGTTTTAGTCTTCTGCATGAGGTTAGTTTTCCCAGTACCATTTACTGAATAAGTTCTCCTCTCCATTGCTTCTGGAATTTTTATACTGAGAGAACTGGTGTGAAATTATCCACTTGTGGTATCATGTCAGTACTCAAAAAGTTTTGGATTATGGAGCATTTTGAA